>JAMKCH010048238.1:0-11926 GCA_023653785.1 Ophioderma brevispina
TGGATGTTTGTCCTCCATTATGGCATGCCAAATGGTAAATCTTGACTGATTATTGCACTCTATACATTAGACCCATTGGAAATAATGACCACTATTCATGAAACAGGTTTGTCAAAGAAAACAAGCTAAATTAGACATTGTTTAGTACACTTAAAGATTATGTGAACTTATTGGTTGAAAACAAGAATGATTTATCGTATGATCTTAGCTATGTTTCCATGTTCTAGCACATTTTTATGAGAAATTGAATTTTTGGTCTGGAACATTTGGACTACCTGTGGTACCACAATCCAGTTTACACTTAACCATGGCCTTAATGACAGCTTGCCTGGGAGGGGTTGGGTAGGGATCTAAGGAACTTGATCTTGCTTTAGACTCTAGACTATCTCAGGTTCTATGTTGAAAAGGATTAGCCGCATACTATGTGAAAGAAAATCACAATTTTGTCTTGCACATTTTTGCATGTGTAACCCTATTTGGTTTACCTACAATTGGCATTAAAAACAGCTATATGCCTGGGGTTGGATATAGGCCGGGGGGGGGGGGGTTCTCAACACAATGACCATAAGACGGGGATCTTGCCCCAGCATTCTCAGCCTCATTTTTTAGCCTGTCATGGTATATTCAATGACCTTTTGTATAGAAGTGGGTCATTTTCAAAATTTCCTTCTTCTCTTCTCCCTTTTTTGTTGGAAAATTATAATGTTTTTTCTAAAAAATCTTTGAAATTATTCAAATTTCTTCAATCTGAAGTCAAAATTTGCTTAAAATGTCAAACTTTTGAGGAAGAAAAGGCAAATTTCGGTTAAATCTGGCCCAAAATTTGCATCTCTGGTTAGCTAAGCTATGGGTCCTCTTTCCATTGGACAAAAATGGTAATAGCTATAATCGTGTCCTTACTTCCCCCCCCCCCCACATCAAACATGTTACTCACACTAAGATAATTAGTAAACATGCTTTTGTCTCTGCTGGTGCGAATCATTGGTTATTTCAAGGTAATACTACGAATCGTCCATGAATTGGTATAGATAACATCGCATCGATCATTTTCTCTTGCACTTTTTATAAAACACTTGGTTGTATCTTTATTACCCATGGTATTAATAGCAGAAATACTGGGGTTGTGAATGGGTTCATTCTGCATTCAAGCAGAGTGTTTATAGATGACTGCATTGTGCAAGAAACCTCTTGAGGCCTACTCTTGCTTAATTGAATAGGACTAGGGGTCTGCTAAAGGCATTGTATGCATATTATTGTCTCTATTAGTTATTTGCATATAACAGAAATGAAGGTCAATAACAAAAAAAATATCATGTGCAATGTTCCTTGTAAAATTTGCCCGCCGGCCCCCCCCCACATTTTGGTCCCCCAGGTCGATAAGCTTTGGACGGTGTATGACCATTTTTGACCTTTGATCCTTGCGTCAAGGTCACTAAAGTCAACACAAAAAAAAAAAATGGCCAACATCGTTTTTCTGAATAAGCCAGACCCGTAGTAAATAAAAAACGTTTATAGTTGGTTGCCAACAATTAACCTGAACTTCCCAATTTTACATAGGCCGCCTCCACTAACTGTGCAGAAATGTAAGAAGTGTTGTTGGCAATATGATTTTTCCTGTGTCTTTTTTGGGTGTGTATTACCTACAAAATGCACCATTTTCATGAAAATCGACCATATAATACCATTGTGCACTTATTCTATGGGGGAGGCAACTAATGCTTAAGGTACAAACACCTTGTGTACACATACAATGGGTCCATTATGTGGTGGATAAACCAGTGTACAATATACACAAAGGCGACTATGTGGTAGGTACAGCTTGTGTACACTATAATATATGAAGGTCACTATGTGTAAGGTATACCATGTGTAACCTATAATTCATGGAGGCCACTATGTGGACATTATACCAGTGTATGGCATACATGGAGGCCACTATATGTGGTAGGTATACCATGTGGCCGCTTTACATGGAGGTCACTGTTGGTATACAATATGTACACTATATGGTGTATATCGTACACCATTAAACCAAATTGTCTATATGTCACTATACTGCATGTTTCTTTGTTTGTATTTCAGTTTGGCTGATACCACTTTTGTCTACACAGAAGATGAGGGTTCACTGCATGCATGGTAAGTTTTCAAATAAATTTTTGGGTGGGGAGGGTTGTTGACTGACATGCAGGTGCCAATCAAATTATCTTAAATACTGAGATTTGCCGTGGCTATTGGGATCTGTAACCCAGAAGTTGATATTGTTTGATATTCTGTTGCATGGTTTTATTTCAGATGGGTCAACATTAATATCAGGTTAATTCCTGCTTACTTTAGTTGCTCCTCCATCTCCATCGGGGGTGTATTAATACATAGTGACGGATTGGATTTAAACAAATTGACAATTTTGTTTTTGAGAAAATCGCATTTGAAAAATCGCGAACTCATACGATTTAAATGACTCAAATCCGATTAAGAAATGAACAGTTGACAATTTATTTTAGCAAATAACTTATGAATTCTTACTTGATAAAAATGGATGTAATACATTGGAAAAGTTAAACATCTTATCCATCACACCAAAATTTATGCAAATTGGCGGATTAGGTTCATGAACATGTGATGGATGTTTATTTTCCCTATATTGAAGGCATTAATTCAGCATCCGTCATTATGGAATACAACAATCATCTGATTTTCCCGATGAGGGGATCCGTCCAACCACGTGTGTCATCACGAATCTTCTTAATGTGGTTTATTAAATAAGACGGATGGTGCGTGGATTGCCGCCGAGATAACCACTTTGACTGTTAAATATAAATTTCTAGTCATTATCAATATTATCATTAATTTACATATTTTGCTGTGTCAGTTGATAAATTTCAGATGAGAATATTTAACAGGTATTTAAAAGCCCTGGTGGGAAATCAAGGTATACCCTCTATGACAGAAGATTCAACATCCATCACTATGTCAATACCAAAATCTCTGTATGCAACAGACGTCAAAATTGCCAAATTTCTAATTAAGATTATTAATTAATTATTTGCAAGCTTCGACACTTGGCAAATTTTAAGACTTTGATATTTAGTACCATTTCCATTAATTTTGTAAATTATAAAAATTCAACATATGGATTGTGAATACACCCGACGAGCTGTTTTGTAATTCTGTCAGTTTTTTTTAATATTAATGGAAGTAAATATTGGTTGATGAAATTATTTAATGGAACTGATAGATTATTTGATGATAGAGGTAAGATCTGAATTCTGGATTCTAGCTAATCACTAATTCTAATGACCATGTCCCCCATATTGTTGTGTCGGATGATTATTGCCGCCAACACTTCCCGTAACAACAGGTTACCAGAAGATAAAATTATTATTGTGCAGCAATTGACTAGATTTGCAAGCCCAACCAAAAGTGTGCAAAGGATTGGCAGTCAATTTGGAGTCCAATGCTAGGAACACTGCATTATACATACGCATATCATAATTAGCCTAATAGTAGTTTTGTCAGTGTGGGTTCTGCGTGCTGTATAAGAGCCTAAATAAGCCTCCAATATATTGTGTTATTATTGTAGGAAAGCTAAGTGATCCAAGAGAGCTTAATTCCAAGACATTACTTAAGTCACGTTTTGTACACTTTATTATTTTCCATTTAGGCTATAAGCAGAGTCCGGCTCAATGTTGCCATGTCACTATTAATTGTTCCTACATGGAGGCATTTGTCCGTCTTTGTCACATCATCTATCACGGTCAAAGGGGAAAAGGGATACTGATGAACCGAAAGAGAGAAATAGGTAGTTATTTTTGACTTTTCTAGTCGATTACCCATGCCCTCGGTGACCAAGGCTAAGGATGTGAGGAATCCTTAGTTACCGATGTACCGGATTGTGATATTGAGTTGGGGGAATCGCTGATAGTGTGTGCGGACGCGTCGCGCTTATCCAAATGGTGTGCATACAGGTAGCAGGATTTGTAATTATCACCATAGTTTATAGGTCACTGAATAGCCCCAGTAATGGATGATGATTTTTTTTAATAATATGTGTTATAAGCTTTTCATTAGCATTATAGACAAAAGGTCACATAGTATTATCTTGTTGCAGTGCTTTACTCTTAAATTCCACATGGTGTTTATTCAAGGGCAATGCTCCAATTTAAGTACATTAAAACACCATCGTAAAGTTTTGTGCCGATATTTCAAAACCGTTTTGATACGAGCCCTAATTATAAAAACAGGAGTTGTAATCCCCCATGGAAGAGTACTGTGTAAAATTTGGTCGCCCAAAATGGGGACACATTTTCACTCATTAACACCAACCAAACATCTGTTAGCTCTCTGATTTCACAGGGGTAAATGAAAAGAAATAGTAGCTTCTTCAGATACCAAATTTTGACCACTTACGGTAAAAATCTGGGGTTCTCGGGGACGAGGATATTAGCGATCGGACCAGGCCTTTTTTAAAAGGCCCACACTAAATAACACCAAACATTCTACAAAAATATTTGAAATGCCCAAACTCGTTGGTAGTTGGTAACAATTGATCTTGTTATGTCATACTATATATGCCTTTAGTTTGCCCATGTGGGGTGAGTTTTTTAACAACGTTTCTTTTGAGTAAGTGGGCTGTTAATTTCAATAGTGCAACTTTTTTATAAAGTTGGTGATGTATAATTTATCCTAGTTTTTTCTTGCTTTTTATCCGGTTCTTTAATATTTCTAGTGTTTCCGGCAATCGTGTTTGGGTACGTTCAACCCGTACTGGCAAAAAAAAAACGTTTGCCCTCACATCTTACTTTGTGTCATAATTGTAGGATGACCCAATTGTTGCCTTTTTGTTTTTAGGTGTTGGGAAAATAAAGGAAATTGTCTTTTCAGTTATGTCATTCACTTATTTCTGCAGCATCAGGGAACAAGGGCCTATATTTCTACCAACCAGGGCGGAATTAATAACATTTGCAATCATAGCTAAAATCGAACATTGGGTGTGTAGTTCATGAAAATACTGATGACAAAAATAAAAGTGATGCAATTTTTGCATAACAAACCAACATTTTCCAAAATGGCCGCCATTTTAAAATATATCCCTACTATGGTTACTTAGTGTTGGAATGCATGTTGTCTAGTCAGAGTTCAATATGTACAATTGCCAGAATTTCTGCGTCATGGAAATTTATATACACGGCTAATTTTTCAAGATGGCCCGGACATCTAAGCCAAAGAAAATCGTATATTCTTATTATATAACCTCAGCAGCTGATTTTGGTGTCAAAATTAGTGTTTTCGGGTAGAAGGAGTTCAATAAAAAATATTCTCAAAAAACTGTAGGATGAATATAAAAGTGATGTTTATTGGATTTTTATCACTTTTCCAAATAAGCCCAATATTTAAATACAAGTAACCAAGAGTGCTACTCACTGCATGTTCAAGGCTTATGTGGCAAAGTGATAAAATATATGAACCCAGATGCTTGATAATTAATACCAACACAGATCCTCAGTAACTCTCTTAGAACCTTCCTAACTGCGCTTTATGGCCCTATGAATGAAAACCCCAAAAAATTGATACCAAAGGTGGACTGACCATGCCCATTTAATTGTTCGAAATACGGGGCCATTTTGCTCTTGACAATCTGAAACCAACAATAATAGTTCTATTACAAAAGTAACAGTCCTAGCTATCAAAATTCCCATGCAATTCCAGCTACTAATAGGTTTGGGTGAATGCATAATAGAGTAGTCAAGGTGTTTATTTTGGGGGTCACATAGTTCGTCAAGAAAACACGAGATGACTCCACAAGTCATCTGGACAGTTTTGACAATAGTGCCTGTTAAAATCTTGAATAAAACATCCACTTCTCACAAAATCGTTCATCATAGGTGCTGATAGCCATGACGGTATAAAAGATTTTGTTCTCTTTTGTTATGTTGACCATCTTGGAAAATAGTGAAGTATGACAACTGCCATTACTTTTATTGTCATCTGACAGTTTTGTAAATAGGTTTATTGAGCTCTGACCAAGGAAAAATATTTAATGGACACCACAATTCATCTTCATAGGCTATATATTAAAAAATTCTAAGTTGGTGTCAATAAAATGTCAGCCATCTTGGAAAATACTCGGCACCAGCAACATTTATAGTTTGGGGAATAATTATTTTGAACTTATTTCATTTTTACAAAAAAAGGAAAAACTTTCATTTTTTACAACAAAATTGTCTATTTGAGGTGTTCTGGCTTTAAGGAGGGCATTCCATTTGGCAATGGCATCATATGGCAAATTGCCCAACACTTTTATTTTGTCATCACCCGTTTTCATGAACTCCACATCCCCCTAACGGTCAGTTTTAGCTATGATGACAAAAGTTATTTTTTCGGGCCCCGGTACCATCTCCAAACTGGTGGTGTGCCAGCACTATTCTTTTTTTTCTGTTTAATTGGACTGCAGACCAAGCCTGATTTTTACACGGTTCCCGCTAAGAAAAAAGGGTGCCAAAGACGGTTCTAAATTTGTCCTCTATATGGAACCTGTAAGATTCTTCAATGAACCAAAAACAGTTCCTTAACTGTTATATAGCACCGTTTATGGTTCTATTAGGACCTTTGGGGTTATCAGTATTTTAGAACCATTTGAGGGTTCCATTCTAGAGGGTTCCATAAAGAGGACAAAAAAGGTTCTAAGCCATATTTTTCTTAGAGGTGTAATGTTTATCTTCAAATATATTCCCATCTGAAAGAGTTAAGCTTAAGGTTGTTTCTCTGTTATACAAAATTTGAAAATTTCTGTCTTCTTCATTCCTTTCTTTTTGAGTACAAAACCCAGTCTAGGTTTTATAAAACATAAGCAATTTAAAGTTGCTGATTTCCCTTTTAAGTATGGTCTGTAGTCAAAACTGAAATGAGAAATCTATTGAGTGTCTAAATTATATGAATCAGCTGCCAAAAATGATGGGCTGAAGTGTATGTGCCTGTAGCCAATCCCTTACCCCTCTACTAGGGACAAAGACCACTATCACCCCACAACACTCTTGTGAGACCTCAGGTAGCACTTAGCAACTGAGGAAAGCCTGTTGGCTTTACTAAACTTGAAGCACTCATCCAATAGGGTCGGTGTTAGGGGGCATATGACTCAGCAAAAAAAAATAATCTTGGGGGTGCTTTTGGGGCATGCCTCTGGCGGTCATGCCTAAAAACATGCAAAATCAGCCTATTTTCAGACTATTAGAGGTCCTTCCGCCATCCGAAGGTCCACCTCAAAAGTGAGCTCTGGATGCAGAGTCTCTCACCAAAATGGTAATTTAATCCCCCCTCTCAATATTGCTGTAGCAAACAACAGCATTTCTTAATAATGTTGGTAAAAACATTAATGCGCACAGTAGAAATCGCACCATGGATGTTTAGGAATAAGACAATGGTTTTATTGGCTACAAGGTGACAGACATATTAAGACTCTGGGAACTGTGTCTGCAAGTCTCAGCCTGAATGTTTGTCCATCCGTATCAAAACCAAATGATTCTTGGCCCAACTCATTTTGTGTGCAGACATTTAAAGGGGGGAGGCCCGATTTAAGTTTATAAATTTTTCATCTTGATAGAATGGCCTTTTACCCCGAAAAAATTCCCCATCTGTAAAGTTTTGTGCTGGCCTATTTCAACCTGTTTTGAAGTGAGAGCTAAAAACATGCTTTTGTAAGCCCCCTAGGTACTGTGTAAAATTAAAGATGAAACGAGAGATTCAAATTAATAGGTGTCCCTAAAAAATTGGCAAAATCGAATTTTTGCACTAATGTAAAGCTTTATATCAAAACATCCCCATCTGGAAGGATTAACCTGAGAAAACAGTTTCTTTGGTACAAAAAAATTGTTGAAATTTCTATTTTCTTATAGGACCAAATATGAAATCAGCTTCTATTGAAAATATAGAATATACAAAATCGCATTTTGTTTTATTTTAAGATATTTCGGTAGCCAACTAAAAAGGTAGGGAATCTATGCATGTCTACATCTGTATGAAATCACTAATATCACAGAAAATATGTATTAACTTGAATTCTCTCATTGCACCTGTAAGATTGTGGACCAAATGGGCATATGTTTGCGCATAAATCCAAACCAAACATGCTTTAGCCCTGAGATTCACAGGGTAAATGAGAAAAATAGTAGCTTTCTTCTGATACTGACACTTCTGGTAAAATCGGGATCCTGGGGGACGATGCTATTAGCGATCAGACCAGGACCTTTAAAAATTGAGATATGGTCAAAAGCATGAAGAATTCTAAAACTGTGGGTTTGATTAAAGCATTGTAGGGGAGCCCGAGATTTCTGATAATTACAACATACTCAAAATGGACAGCATGACACCTAAGCAAAAAAACTTTTAATATAGGAAAAGTAGAAAATGAGCTTGCTAATATCACTTATTCTTTTATTGTCTGGCTAAACAAGTTCAGGAAGAGTCAAGGCAATCACTATTTTCTGCATTGGTTTTGGTACCTTCAAATGAGGAAACCACACCTGATTTTTCCTATGTAATTGACTCATAACTTCCAACCAAACATCCTTTAAGACCAGGGTAAATGAGAAAACTAGTAGCTTTTTTTAAGGTACCAAAAATTTGACCACTTCCGATAAAATCTTGTGTTCTGGGGTGAGGGGCTATTAGCAATAGAACCATGGATCTTAAATGTGAAAACATTATAGTAAAATATGAGAATACAAATGGCAAGACTGGCCCTTGAAGACAATTAAATGTAGTCATGGACAGAAAGCTCATTGGTATGGAAGATATCTTGAAGAACAGTAATAACTCCCCACACTTCCCAGTTATATTGATCAGATTTGCTTACATAAAGAAGGCCGATATTAATTTGATTGTTTCGTCTTTATTTTGGTGTATAAATTGGACAAAATAAAGCAAATTGATGATGAGAATTGACACGTCACGGGTGCTGGTCACTCTCGGCCATCACAGTTCATTATTGTCTCTGTACTACAGGCCAAATCTGGATGCATCTCGGCTGCCCTGTGAAAGTGTTTTTATGGTCCATTTGACAACCTCCCCCCCCCCCACACACACACCACCACAGTTTACCCTATCAAAATTGAGATTTTGGTATCGGAAGAAAGTACATATTTTTTCTCATTGCCTCTGTGAAATGTAAGGCCTGGGAAATGTTTCCTTTCAATGTTATGAACAAAACTGTAGGCATATGTGGTTGACTACACTAGCATACACACAATGTTCTATAGGCCAATGTGGTACACATTTCTTATACAACTATCCAAACAGCTGCATCAATTTAACTCAAAATTTATCATCAGGCATTTCTGGTGATATACTTCCACATGTGGGAGAAATCCTCAAATGAAAAGGGGACCATGATCGGGTCATCCACCTTTAAAGGTGCATTTCGTGATTTCAGCACCCTTCTGTTTTATTCATTGAACACTAGATATTCTTGAGAAAGCTTATTCTCAAAATTTGAGCTGATCCCAATCTTGCGGTTTTGTGTTATGAGCAATTGCTCGTTTCCCACTGCCCCATAGGCTACTGTGCTGTAATTTATGTCCGTTTACGGACAGAAAATACAAAATTTCGAATTACTTACAGATGCGACCGAATTTGCACGTAAGATTGGGCACATATGGATTACTAAGGCTAACGGTTCAGATGATATAAAAATCTCAACATTTTTAGGTAAATCGGGGGGGACGAGGCTGTGGATCACGAAATGCCCCTTTAAATCTACTTTAGCTGATAAAGGCAAAGATCTATAATTATTTTGTTGTTACGATTATGGTTGTGATGATGGTGGTGGTGGTTGCGGTGGTAATGCTTGTGGTGGTGATGGTACTGGTGGTGGTGGTGGACTGGTAGTAATGGTGATGATAATGATGTTGGCTGTCGTGGTGGTTTTGTGGTTGTGATGTGGTGATGGTGGTGGTAGTGGCAGTTGTGGTCGTGGTGTGGTTGTGGAGTGGTGGTGGCAGCAGTGGTGGTGGTGATGGTGTTGGTGGTACTATGGTGGTTGTGGTAGTGATGGTGTTTGTGGCAGTAGTGGTGGCATAGTGGTGATGGTGTTTGTGGCAGCAGTGGTGGTGGTGCTACGTGATAGTGTTGGTGTTGCTAGTGCTGGTGGTTGTGGTAGTAGTGGTGTTTGTGGCACTGGTTGTGTTGGTGTGGTGGTGCTGGTGCTATTGGTAGTGGCACTCAGGGGCGGATCCAGGATTTGTCAATAGAGGGGGCGCTAAATTTTCAGGGCGCCCACAAAGCTAGATCTACACGACCGCCGACGCCCTGTACCGTCATTCTTAGCTATTCTTAGAGATCTGCAGATCGCCCTGTTCGTTAAAAAGTAATTTTTATAGATCTACAGTGCGCCCGGCGCTAAATGCGGCGCCCGGCACCCTGTGCTCTGCAAAAAATAGAGGGGGCGCGCGCCGGGTGCGCCCCCCTCTGAATCCGCCCTTGGCACTGCCGCTGCTAGTGGTGGTGGTAGTGGTTCTGGTGGTTATGGTGCTGATGGTGGTGGTAGCAGTGGTGCTGTCCAATACAACACTTTACAATACAACAATGTGAAAAGCTCAACTTTGATTTAAAAAAAAACTGAGGCCGGTGTTTGTTTACATTTGAAAGAAAATCTCTGTTAGTGGCTTAACATGTATTACTTGAGTGTGTTGATTATGTGCTTATTCGTAGAAAATATTATAGCGTCCCAGATTTGAAAACATTATTTCAAGATATTAGGCCTCTTCAGGTGATAAATTTCTTGAAGGAGGCTGATTTGTTTAAATATTGTTAACTTTTTAAAATGTTGTGACTGAAATTTATTGTGGTGTATGTTGTAAAGATTTTGATGTTTTTAATAATCTTAATGACACGATATAACACAATTGTGTTGAGTTGTTGTTAAACTTTAATACTCACTCACTCATTCACCCTGTTAGTGGCTTAAAGAGGGTGTGAGATAAAATGCTGGGGATACAACCCCACAATGGAAGGGGTATCAATTAATCTAATGTGGATAAAAAACTCTTCTCATTTTCTGAGAGAGAGAGAGAGAGGAATCTCCTAAGTTTAAAAATCAACATCTCTTGCTTGAATGACAAGTTCCCCATTTGGAAAAAAAAGCATTTCTGAAGTTAACAGACTTAACTTTTAAAGGGACACTAGTAATAATAATAAAGGAGATTTCCTTCAGGTCAGGTCAGAGGGCCTGCTACTGATATCCCGTTAATCAGTACTACCTGTTCCATGGCCGAGTTGTCGGTGGCTAAACCGTCACCCCCATCAGGTTTCTAAGGAAATCTGATGAGGAGGGTAGCTGGTTACCCTGGTAGAATGAAAAAGAAGATCTACCTACAAGGGCATCAGAGCTGGAGAGCTAATCATGGCAGCCATCCAGCACATGCTGCCTTGCATGGTGGGCATGGTCGGTCAAAGGCTAGGCCCACCACCAAAAACAATTGGTGTCAGGAAGGCCGGGCATCCGGGCATTATCTTTTGCTCCAATAAAATCCTTACACAGCAGTATTGCTCAGTGTGAGGTTTAGCTGACAGCCACCCCGTATAGCTGGGACAAAACCGGATTTAAAACTTTGGTTTAACTAACAACTAACAACATTTCCTGATGATATAAATTTCTCTAACTTTGTATTTGACTGGTTGTAAACAGCTACCAAGAACATTTTGAAGGTTTATTGAACAAACAAGACAAACTAAGTTTTGAACTTAAAGGTGCAACAAGAGATTTCACATATTGGGTGTCCCTTAAAAAATCAAAAGTACTGATTTTTGCCCTAATGTAAAGCTTTCCATCAAAAATATCCCCATCTGAAAGGATTAAGCCGAGAAATGTTTCTTTGGTACAAAAAGTGTGATATTTTTAATTTCGTATAGGAGCAAATACAAAATTCAGCCTATG
>JAMKCH010048239.1:0-11422 GCA_023653785.1 Ophioderma brevispina
ACATATAACAATCTCAGTGTGCTCTGATTCTTTGAAGGCATTGCACACTGAGTTGGCTTGCTGCATTGTAAGGTGTATCAGGGGAGGTGAAGGAGCTTTGCAAGTGTTACCACCACTCATTGATGTCATTCCAGAAGCTAGACTCAATTTAGTCATCTATTATCTCAAACAAGGTAAGTACATCATTATTAAGGTACTATCAGTGATTTGCTAAATCGGATAATTGAAAATATCATCAAAAATCAGATTTTTGCATGTGCGATAACAAGTATATGCATACTAACATACCACACACGTGCTAAGATGAAAGCAACATTATAAGGACACAATCAGATCTGTAAATCATTACTGTCCGTACGGACACTTAACAATTAAGGGCTGGTAGTCAAAAGGGAGTGAACTTTAGACCTGGGTTTAAACCAGGGTTAGTCCTACATGAGTGGACCTTTTTCCTGCCATTATACTGTGATTCAACAGGTGAGAAAATTCCTCATGGATGGGCCTGAACGGCTCATCCATGAGGAATTTTTTTCACCTGTTACATTTAACTTTCAGTGTTTTTAAAGGAAAATGGGTCCACTCTGTAGGACTAACTCTGATTTACAACCAGATCTAAAGTTAGGCACCCTTTCAGAATACCAGCCGAAGTGTATAGGGGGGGTTCCATGTGGACACCAACATATTTTTTGTGTGTGCATTTAATGGTAAATTATTTTTACCCAAATTATGTAATTGCCTAATTCAGATGCGATTTGGTGGGAAAAAATTAACATCGACCATGGCGTTTATTAGCTAATTAATTTGTTTTGCCCTTAATCGTACTTGAGTAACTTTTTCTAATTTGGTTCTAACTATTTGGGGCCAAATTGTATGTAAAAAGTCCTTAGGGAAGTGTTTTTTTTTGTTTTTCGTTTTTGGCGGGGTGGTAAAAAGAATTGCGTGCGCGTTGCAAAAATCGTTTTTTGGACCGCCATTTTGAATCAGTACAACCGATTTTAATTTTTTCTCCTTTTATGTGGTCGTGTTGATGTACCCCATCATATGGCCAGAGTTTTGAGTAAAAAATTCCACCAGCAAAGTGGGTGTTCAGGGGGTCCATGTGGACCCCTTATTACCACCAAAACGGGAGTGCACAAGACCTTATACACTTAAATGTTAATGCAACACGTAACTGAATGTAAACTTCATATCTTTGAACAATGCGGTTTTCTTCCTTTTCTTTAATTTTTTCAGTTGCCAAAAATAATTTGAAAAAATCTGACAGACTTATCCTCTACTTTTAAGCTATTCCTGCAAATTTTCAAATATTTTGACGCTGTGAGTGAATCACTGATAGGGTCTTTGATGTAATCTTAACCACTGAGATATGATGTATTAAGCCAATCAGAGACATGGTATAAAGAAAAAACTAAAAGGTTTGTAAATGATATAATATACCAGTGGCACAAAAAATATATCGCCGCCTGTTTTTCGATCAGTATTGTTGTAAAGTCCTATAATTTTTGATAAGTTTGGACGAAAATACAGTGTGTTGCTAGGTCATTGCTCTTTCATTAACCCTCGCGAGAGACGAACGCGTGAAAGACGCAAAACCCCGAAATCAAACAAAAGGTGCACTTTATTGAGTTTCCATCAATGCTCACTTTGTGGTACAACCCAAGAATCAGTGTTTATTGATTTTACACAAAGAGGGTTTCTGACTGAATGAGCAAGTAAGCCTTGCAAATATTGATTATGGTCCACGTGTTAGTGTCACAGTACATATTTTTTGTGATATGTTATCTGCCTAATTGCAATCTGTTTGATTTCAGATGATGTGAATGAGGCTTATAATCTGATCAAGGACCTAGAACCAACAACGCCACAGGAGTACATACTGAAGGGTGTGGTCAATGCTGCTCTTGGACAGGACCAAGGATCGGTAAGAACTTATATTTGGATCTATATATATCCTGTAATGTTTATCTCGATATTAAAAAATCATGTACTATCAATGATTGACATGATAATGCTCCAAATATTCTTGGTATTAGACCAAGGACTACAACACTCTTTTCATAACTTTCTTAAATTGGTCAGCTTCCAAATTCTGTGAAAGTACCATCTGCAGATGCTGAGAACCAAGTGATGCTAAAGTAGAGGCCACCATTCCTTTTACAAAATAAGCATATTTTAAGCGTGTAGTGCGTTCCGCTAGCATAATACGCACTGGCCGGTAATTCGGTGCCAGTGCTCCTTGACAACATACTGAGTGGCTCAATCGTGCGCGATCAGTGCATAATTTGCATAGTACTGTTCCCCGGAAGTGGCATTACGAGCGCAATAGCGCGTTTAAAGGACTTGTGGCTCAGACTTTAATAAACAATGGTGCAGCATCACAAGCTATGCCTATAGTAATATTGCCTTTACAATTATTTGTAGCAATGTGCTATTCCATAAAATGCATATAGTAAGCCTTTACCCTAAATCTACAACAATTTCAATGGAAGTTATCCAGTTGGCTATTCCATTAAAACCTATACCCTCTGTGAAAGATTCAATTGGAGTCTTGCATGGAGGGGGGTGTGAATTTCAAATGTAGTGACCACAATGGCTATACCATTTGAAATTCATACTCCCCTTGTGAAGACTTACCTTAAAGGCACTATCAGTGATTTGCTAAATCAGAAAATTGAAAAAAAATCACCAAAAATCAGATTTTTGCATGTCTATAACTAAAACATATCCTGCAAATAATAAGGCCAGAAGCAACCTAATAAGGACAAAATTGGATATATTCATTACTATCCGTACGGACACTTACGACAACATGTAACTGAATGGAGAGTCATATCTTTGAACACTACCATTTTCTTCCTTTTCTGTCAATTCTTCAGTGAGAAAAAGAACTTATGAGCATCCTACAGACCTTATCCTTCAACTTTTAAGCTATTTCTCAAATTGCAATATTTTGACTCTTCGGATGAATCACTGATAGTAAAGTCTTCCACTGGGATGGTGGATGGTGTGAATTTCAAATGGGAGTAGCTCAATATACTTGTTGCTAATTTTCTGTGTAAGTTGTCTCACTCGATCTTTCTTTTACAGAAGGAACATCTGAAGATAGCTCAGCAGTATTTTCAACTGGTGGGAGGCTCAGCCAGTGAATGTGGTGAGTAAAAATGTGTATATTTGTGATACATAATCACCTTTTCACTAGTGAAAAAAATAACCCTGTAAAGGTCCGAAGGGTATATCTTAAAGTCTATCAGTGATGTGCTGACGGGAGGGGTCCAGTTGCTCCCGCTGGCCCGAAATATTAGGATAACATTCACATTTTCGTCCTGATTTTTGAGGGATTGCAACCAACTTTGTCCTAAATGTGAGCCAATGTAAAATTGGGTTAATTGCTGCATACTTTGCGCACATTTGGTCTCATTTAGAACATGTTGGAGTTGTTCGATTTTCTCAGTATGCCCCTGATGCTGATCTTCCTTAGCCACGTATCTACTCTCTTTCATACATTTCATCATTCAGCACCTTTTTTTGACAATTTTTGGTTTATTATAAAAGAGGGATTTCATCATTTGCCAAAAAAAAGTACACTCAACAGCTTTGAATGGGAATCCTAACTGGTCGGGTCAGGGAGTCTATTAATAATGGGAGAGAAAAGAAACTCACCCCATTTGAGTGTGGGGAGACAGGGAGTCTAGACAATGGGGAGAGGGTCTCAACATGCTTGAGGGGAGGCATCGGTGGGTGCCTGCTATCCAACTCTGGATTGAGGGCCGTATTCAAATGTTGGTGGACTTTGAGGAGGACCTTGATAAGAGTGGTCCAGTTGTAAAAACATTGGTCCATTTTCATGGGCCGCTTCGGCACGTGTTAAAGAGCTAAAATCTAATTAAGATTGTATGTAGCATGTTGATCTGCTAAAGTATTGTTTTGCTCTTTCTTGGTCCCTATTTTTAAATGATGAAAATCATGATTTTGTTGGTTTTGGAGATAAACGTTATTTGTTTACAATCACAAGATCTTGTAGGACTTTCACTAGTGTACTAATATTAAAGCAACAATTTTGTTGTTCTTAAAACTGTTGTTTATTTTTAATTTTTTTAATTTCAAGTTCCCTTGTTTCCTTTTAAAAAGTTCCACTGTTATTAAGCTAACGGTAAGAATTTGTGTGATGCTATTTTCGCAGCGTAGCTGGTGTTTGCTAATTATGTGGTCATCGAGTTTCGTTTCTGTGGGACAAAAGATAGATTACTTATGCTCGCTTTATGGTCCAAATAAAGATTCTCCTGTTTTTTACCACAATATTAAAAGTCATTGGAAGAAATTTGAGAAAAACACAACTTATATTATTTGTGGGGATTGGAATTTGGTTCTTGATCTAAGTTAGATACCTAACAAACTTATAACTTCCTATATAATCCGAAATCGAGGAAGGAAAGTGGGGACAGTGGTTTTGGAACCTAATCCAAGATATGACGGTTTTAGATGTCTTTTTTTTTTTTTTTCTTTTTTTTTTTTATGGAGATGTTATTAATGAAAAATGTGAAGCAATAATCTTGGAGGAAACCCAATCCACTGAAATGAGTAGATTAGATTCTTTGTAATTTCAGCAAAGAGATGTTGCATTTATTTAAAATACAGAGAGAGATTTGCCAGGGCTATTAGGACCCGGGACCCTTTCCATTAGTTGTCACTCACTTGAGCTTTAATGATTTGACTAAGGGTAAAAGTTATTGGAAATTCAATAATTCTCTTCTGAAATAGTAAGGATTAGTTAATATCGTTAAAAGTACAATCAAAGAGGTCATTTACAGTCTGATCAATCCATTTTAATTTGGATATATTTTTGAGATTCACCCCAACGACTGAATTGAGTCATCAGACGAACAGTTTGTTTTTTGATACCCTATTATTAGAGATTCGTGGTTTAAAAACATTTACATTCATCCACATTAAGAAGAAGGAGGCTCTCGCCGAGGAATTGACTTTTTGGCGACTTATCGAGTTAATTCTGAGGTATCATCAACCTGGGACCCCAAAGTTCCTGAGACGATCATATGATAAGAAATTCTGAGCTTGAACGTCTTCGTAGATCCAAAAATGGATGGGCTATGTGGGGTTCAAGGGCAAATGGGGGAAACTTTGGTGAAAGCCTTCTTCCTATTTCTTAAGTCTGGAAAAAAGAATTCTGCAAACAAAGCGATTTCTAAAACTTTGGGTTTCTGATGGGTTATTTTAAAATCTACAAAAAGGATTTATTTTAGGATGAAATCAGGATTTTATAAGCGGTTATATAGTAACAAAAACCAAAGACACCAAGATATCAGTTGGAGGATTTTGTGAATATTCGGATAATTTTACCGGTTAAAACGAACCAGAAAAAAAAAGTTGGAGGGGCCAATCAACACGAGGAAGATTCTGGGTGCTTTAAAAGGGTATTGAGCAATAATTAAAAGTAAATGGTTAGATGGTTACCAGTTTGAATTTATAAAGTTTGTTCAATGATATTTCATGGTTTTTATTAAGGTCATCAATTAGTGAGTCTTTTCGTACGGGCCGTATTTCATACACAAAAGACGTGGTGTTTGTTGTGTAATTACTCTGCTCCCTAAAGGTCAAAAGACTCGTATTGTTCTTAAAAAAAATTGGCGAGACCAAATCCCTCCGTAAATGTGTCATCTAAACTTGCGTCAACTTGTATTGCCAAGGGCTACAAATGTGCTCCAATGTAATCAGCTTCGCTCAGTTGGATTTTGGCAGGAAGGATATTGGTGGAAACATAGAAAGGTCTGCGCAGAATGAGTATACAGAAGTAAATAATATCCAAGGTCTCCTTACTTTAATTGATTTTGAGAAAGCGTTTGATTCATTCCCACCATAAATTTATTTTTAAAACCATGGATCTGCTTAATTTTGGGGGATTGTGTTTTTAAAAGATGGGATTTCGGTTTTATAGGAAAAGGCCGAATCTTTACGGTTTGGTCAATGGGCACATGACCAAATTTTTTTTGAGATTAAGTCTGGCTGTCGTTAAGGGGATGGTCTGTCGCACCCCATATATTTTTTTATTATGTTCTCAGATTTTAAATATTGCCATAGAGAATTGTGGATATTAGGGGCATTATAATAAATTGGACCTGGAATAAAGGTATACAAGACGGTGATGAACAACCGTATTTTAGGGGTTTAAAGGAAAACTCGTCTTACTCAACTTCAGTCGTCTGAATCATGTTATAACAGTATTTTGTGGTTGGAAAATTAATGTCGAAAAAACCAGGGGGCTGTTTGGATTGGCTCAAAGAAACGTTGTGACGAGGTCTTATGTAAGAAGTAAAATTATGTTTGGGTGGGTGAAAACACCTTAGTTATTCTTGGGGGTACACTGGTAACAATAATGGATTCGTATTGTGAAATGTAAAACTATGTCACCACAATGAAAGGCATACAAAACAAATTACCACTGGTCTCAAAGAGTTCTGACAGTAAAGGAGATTGTTTGTGGTCAAATCTCTTTTGTTGCCAAGTTGAAATATCTGAATCCTGTCGCTTTCCTACCCCAAATAACGATTATGGTTAAGGAGATCAATACAAAGTTTATAATTTTATTTGGGGTAGTAAAGTCGACAGGGATAGTAGAAATCAAATGGCGCTTCCTGTTACTAAGGGTGGGGCAAAAGGGTATGATTCAATTTGAACCTTTGCAAAAGCACTTAAGTTACCTGGAATGCGTAGTAGATTGTTTAATACAGCAGTGCTAAAATGTTAATTTGGTTTTAAAAGTTGAGGACACCTACCTGTAATTTTGACTATTCCTCTGTGTATACTGGGCACAAGATTTAAAGGGAATGTAATACCACGTTTCTGGAAAGGAAAAGTGTTTTATAGCATGGAAAGAATTTCTCCATATGCTTGTACCACGGAATAGAAATGAGGTTTTATTTAAAGTTCCAGATTTGGCATATGCCAAAATTAGGTGGGGGTAAACAAGTCTGTTCCTTTATTTAAAAGGATTGGTATAAACATGGTATTCTATATATCAATGACTTGTTAACCCTTGATGGTGATTTTTTATCTGTAATGGGATTTATGAAAAATTTAATTCTTCGAACCAATTTCTTATCTTGATGGCATAAAAAAAGGCGATTGAAAACCATTTGCTCATCTTTTAAATACAGCAACAAAAAATTTTCTCGTGCAATGCCATTCTTCGGGTTATTTTGTCCAAAACCCCATCTTAAGGATGCAAAAAAAAAGGGTTGTAGGTAAACGTTCTATAATATCCTTTTAACAGAAAAGAAGGTTCAATATAAAGTGTATTGAGAAATGGAAACCTGCTTTTAGCACCACAATTTTCTGAACTAGATTGGCTTAAGATGTGTTATTACAATTGGAAGTGTACGTATGAAGTTAAACTGCGTTGGTTCCAGTTTTCGGCTCCTTAAACAGGATTTTTGGGTGCACAAATACTCTTAGTCAAAATTGGGAAGTTAAATAACCCTTGTGGCACCTTTTGTGGTGGGTGATGAGACGAGTATAAATCAATTTGTTTTGGGGACTGTAGATTTACTCAGAAAGTTTGGAATGATTTTCATCATTGGGTTCAGGTTTACACTAGATTCAATATTGTTCTGATAAGGGAGTCTGGTATTGTTGGTAATTACACTTACAAAGACTATGTATTCAATAATATCCTTTGGTCATTAAATTCTGTATTTATAAAAGTAAGAGTAAAAGGTGGAGGAGAACCTTTTTTAGATATGGGAAAAAATGATCTGATCAATTTGTACCACAAAAGAAAAGTGTATGTTTAACACAAATTTAAACACCACACTTTCAATTACAAGATGGCATTAACTGGGAAATACTTATTTGAAGAAATTGTTCTGAATGTAATATTCCAAAACTTGCTGTGTTTTTTGTAAAATGTTCCAACCCATTATTACACACTTGTTAAAAAACATTGCCTGGATGTGGATGGAAAGATTAATAAAAATAAAATGTGAATAAAAAAAAAAATGATGTGTTGGATATAACTTTCCGTATGTGTTTACAATCACAAGCAATTTGGTAGGACTGTCATAGTCTTACTTCATATTAAGCAAAACAATTTGTTTTCTTTAAATTGTTGTTATTTTAATTTTTTTTAATTTCAAGTTTTATTGTTTATATCAATGTTAATTTTGAGCGTTTTTTTTTTTATAATTTGGTGATGCTATTTTCGCAGTTAGTAAGCTGTTTGTTGCTCCGAAGGTGTGAAAATAATTCTGGCGTTAAAATTATCAACGCTTATTATAAACACATCCCAATTCTGCGCCGGGGCACTATAACAGCGGTCCCGGGCTTTGTATGTGCTAATATAGGAGTCTCACAGGTCTGTTGTGTTTTTGTGTTTCAGTACCATCATGGTAGCGACAGTGTATGGCTTACTTGATTTCCTCCTGAAACAATTGTGAAGATGTAATGCAGATATCTGATTCTATCAAGTAGGTAGACTGTTTCTACTGCTATTCAGTACCCCCCATAAGGAGTGTATTTCACTGCGATTCATAGCAGAACTGCTCGAGATACCACTGCACAAGTTGCATTCTAGCAAAAACACCACCTTGACCAGAGTTTTAGCAGCAGGGTCAGGGTTAGTGGGGGCAGGGGGCTGGACTTTAGCGAATGTAGTAGGGAGTTGTTACAAGGGAAAAATATCCTTTGAAGATGAAAGGTTATGGTGTATAAAGCTTGTGTGAGTCAGTGATGTGTATGGGAGTGAGACGTAGTGTCTGAGCGAAAATGAGGGATGGGGATTCCGAGGAGGACAGAGAGAGCAATGATAAAGCGATGTGTGGTGTGAGTTGATGAATAGGATGAAGAATGAGACTTGATGCAGATGTTGGGTTTGGAAGAAGCGATGGAACCGTTTGGCCGACGGCGAATAGTGTACGTCTGGTATGGGCACGTGCTGAGGAAGGGTGACAGGCATGTTTTAAGAAGGGTTGAGTTTGAAGTGGGACTGGAGTTTGAGGAGGAGAAGACATTTAAACAAGACTGGAAAAACAAGTGGTAGAGGAGGAGTAGGAGGGTGGGTTGAGGATGGAGGATGCATTGAATCGGTGTGAAGTGGAAGGAGGGGAGCAAGGGCGGTTGATGCGATTGTGAGTGAATCGGCCACCCTCCTTTACAAGGACAAAACCGGATTTTTAAACTTTGGAGATTTACTACTACTATACTGCTACTTAATGTACATACCAACCCCTGAAAATATGAAAAAAAAAATTGAAGCTTTTTTTTTAAGGATGGATTAAAGAATATGCTTGTGGAAGCCAGATGGTGGGTGTCTGTTGTTAATCGGTTCCACCCATAACATGTGCAGGAAAATGCAACTCTTCATGTGGTGAATACCAAGATGGATAAAGTTTAGGGGAAAAGTCTTGTCATTACGGTTGTTTGTATATGATAACAACAAGTTTCTTTTAAAATCATTGAATATGCATTGATGAGGTTTGCAACGACAAAAACCTAAAAATATGGTAGCCCCCATATAGCATATATTTTGCAGCACCCAAGAAACATTTTTCACACTTTTTTATAAAGGATTGAACAAAGTAATTACTTGGCCCCACAAGTATACAAACAAAATATTAAGTATTAATATGGTCATAGTATATTTTGTGTCGTCTGCAAGAATTGCAGGGCACATAGGGATTACTCTGGTAGTATGTTGTGTGTGTACGTGTGTGTGTTTGTGGGTCAAAATGTTAACCCTAATTTTATGCATGCCCGTAGAAGTGCGTAAGGGCTACAGATGTAACTTGGTGGAAAGGAGGGGGTGGGGTGGGGTCTGGGGTGACAGTGGTGACCTCATGTGACCTTTGTGACCTCATATGACCTTTGGCCCCATTCACAAAACCGCGACGGGGACTGCGATTGTATGTTAAGAACTAAAAATGTCCTCAGAGGGGTTTATTGAAATGATATAGAGGTCATAAAATTTACAAATTCAGTAATTAAAATGGTGGATCTCCGATCTTAATTATCCCGACCGTGCAAAAATGTAAATTATTCTGTCATATTCTTAAAGAAAAAACAACCAATGCATGAATGAAATTAATAAAAACAAGTTCTTTCTTTCTCATCATGGCATTGTTTGCTTCATAGAGTTATTTCTACAATGTGTTGACAATTCAATTTCAAAACTATTGCCTAAGCCAAAGCAACAGCAGGAAACTTCAAGGAAGCTGAAGAGGTAAGAGACACACAAGAACCATCCCACATCGGTGAGAGGTCATGTATCACACATTTAGACCGGCTTTTTGCCTGTTCTGTAGTCTGGCTATAGGCATAAAACCAAGGGTGTTTGCCATCACTCCCTGATTGCAAGTTGCCTCACGTGCCGTACTAAACATGTCCGTACTTATGGATGAAAAGTGTAAAACAGTAAGAACCACAAGACATTTCATATCATGTTAAAATTTGCCTAAGTACTATTGTTTGTGGGCTAAATGAGTATAAAGTTGGGTTTTTTTTGTGGTACTGGTTTAGGGGAAGGAACAGGATTTTTGTGGGATCACATGACCTTGTTGATGTAAATTCCCACAACTGGCGCATTGGTGGATAGACGCAATACACATCTGAGACAGATGCAGGTACTTTATAAAAAAAGCATGTAACACCTTGTGCCATGAAAAGAAGGTGCACAGGCGGCGCGTCTTTACTGTGCACAATATGCATGCTATCCTATAGCATGCTAGCATGTCATTTGGATAATTACATTTTTGTCCCCATTCCTACTAAGTGGGTGGTGTACAGGAACATTGGAAAAACCCTGGTCAGATTTGAAATGGCATCCTAATGGCACCAAATTATGCAGCTGTTGCATCTGCAGGCACAGACGCGTGCGTCATGTGTGCATGATGTACACTTGTGACAAAGAGACGAGCATGTGTAAAATACTTTCTGACGTTAGATTAAACAAAGCCGAAATTGTTTTGCCACAAATATGAGGTGTGAACAAAGAATAGAACGTGCCGAACTTTGACTCCCCTGGGGCTGGGTTGGTAGAAGAGAATATAGGTTTTAAAGTTTGAATATGCATGCTTTTCCTTCCCCAAACTTCCTTCGTTGGCCAACATTCTTGGGGATGCTTTTAATGTCCATTTGGATGTGATGTCATTTGTTCTGAAATTATTCTCCCATGTCTGAGTAGAGACTTTAACCACTCCAACAAGCACAATGAAGGAGTGGATGCAACTGCTATGGACTAGATGTCATTCAAGTTAACTGCATTGTTTTTTGTCTTCACTTCAGATTATTTTCTCTTTTCTCTCTCCTGATCCAAAATGAGAAGATCAAAATTACTACACTACCTTAGCTGGCTGGCAAATCTGTAAAGTTGAGGGCGGACAAAACTTTAATGCGATTTCATGACTATAGAGGAGGA
>JAMKCH010048240.1:0-11608 GCA_023653785.1 Ophioderma brevispina
GAGAAGAATTGTAATACATGGAGTGACTGGTCTTAAGTACAATAGCTGCCATTTGTCAGATATACCTAACATACTATTATGGCAAGTCTTTCGTCAGTGGCTCTTGAAATGGGGTCTTCCGGCGACTGTCACCTGAAGAACCATTTCAAAAGCCAACGACTCAAGGAAAGATAAGTCATCCTAACACATGGCAGCACACAGATGCAACACATGGCAGCTATTGCACTTACGATCTTGTACTCACATGACTGATGACAAAAGTATAGAATGTAGGAGGAAAAAACATGATTACTGCTATGGATGACAATTTATAAATACTAAACTTGGAATGTACATTTTCCATTTCCACCACCAAAAACAAAACCAAAATTAAAAAAGAACAAGAAAAAAAGTTTAAATCTAAGCATTTTACCAGAGGATTTGTTTTCTTGATAGACAATAAAATAAATGACAAAATAAGTACAGGTCCTGAACATAATTTTATGCTACATGATTGGTTACTACAACTAACCTTAGCAGTTAATTCCTAAAATGTATAATAAAATATACTTTTCTTTATTCCAAAAACTGCATTTGGGTACAGAGGAAGTACCTGTAACTTGAAGGCATTGTCGAATATCTATTGGCTAACATCACTCTTTGCAATTTAAAGGTGCTACGAGAGATTTCACATAACAGGTATCCCTAAAATTGTGAAACTTCTAATTTACAAGACTAGGAGTAAATACTAAAATCAGCCTATGTTTTATACTGAAATGAAGCAAATGAAAATCACCTTTTGTTTTCATTTTCAAGGCATTTCTAGTTCTTTAGCCAAATACAAGGTAAGAGATCTATTAGCGGTCTTTATGAAATCACTACATGCAACACAATATATGGATGCCCCAAAATCTCTCGTTGCACCTTTAACATTCAATTGCATAATCATAACTGATATGTGGCAATGGTGAAATTACAAGAGAATCTTAACCAACTTAACTCTAGTACATTCTGTAAGGTTACAATACAGAAGTCAGTGAAAACACTGACCTACATGAACCACTATGTTTAATTGGACTCAAATGAATGCCAATTTCAAATATAGTCATTTAAAAAGCACAATAGTAGTCGGCCTGCAGGGTATACATTGTAGGAGGTTAAACATGGATAGTCCTCTTGTATCATACATGTGTACAGTTGTCATTTTACAAAACCTTGACATCCTCATTTCCAGGGACTCTGTTCGATATCATAGTGCGTAGATGAACTTCAACATTTGACTATAGTGCTACAAGTACTACCTGAAGATAAGTGAGGTCAGATACCTTGCATGTTAAGCAGGGATTTCAGGGACCCGGAGTTCCGGGTCTGTGACGCTTGACTTTTCATTTTTGACCCGCGAGAAAAATTGTTGAGTCATTTTGACCACCGGCTTTTTGAACATATATCATCTTAAGCGTCAGCCGAAGTCGGTGTTCCTTTCCCAATACTCTAAATTCCCGTAGTCGCAAGTCATTTTGACCCGCGGCTCTTTGCACTTCTCTATATCTCAAGAGTCAAGCAGAGTTGGCCTTGAAGGTTCCCAATACTAATTTCCGTAGTTGCAAGTCATAAGTAGCCATCACATTACCTGGACAAGAATACTAGGTGATCGCAATTAAATTCTATTGTTGATCTGCTTGACTGCACAAGTCTTAACGTCAATTACGATAATGCATCGTAACCTATTGTTCCGTCACAGGGCTACTGATCGCCTTTCCAGAGGAGTTAAAGATGCTGTTTTATTTATACTCATTTGGTATTAAATTTAAGAGGGCACTGTACTAGAATACTACAAAACATCCCTAAAACATTCCCGAATTCGACGATCTTACTATGGAATGAAATTCTATTGTTTGGGTCTGCTTGAGCGCACGTGTCCTAGGACTAACCATGAACAAGAACGGCAATCACGACCACAGAGGAATTCCTTTATTGCCATGCCAGTTCCAGTTAGCGGCATGTTCAATCTTCTATCACTGATGAATTACATTGTATATGAATATTCAACGTAATTGGAAGACAGTGACTTTCAAGGATTCTCTGGGCATGCTTCTATTAGTAGCCCGCCTATGGCCTGACTCGTGCAGGTCAGGGGTCCGGCATAATTCAGACGCGACATCATAATTACATTTTTTATACACGACCTTTGATGTGCTCAATTGGTTATTTCTCCCGACTTTGCTGCCCCCGTGGGAAACAACCTGATCATGAAATGAATTGGAAGTTTTCTTTTGACAAAACAGTATTGGTTGAAGCGGTTTTAATATGGCCTAGAAGGGGGAGGGGATTTTAGAAAATTTGTCCCTACTGGGGTGGGTTTTGTCTGTAAGGGATGCAGTCAGGACACAGACGCATTCCTTCAATTTCCCAAATTAAAGGGGTGGGCATTCCTTCATTTTCCATTAAAGGGTCATTCCTTCATGTTCTTTCCCAATTAAAGGGTCTTCCTGTCATTTACCAATTAAAGGGTCATCCTTCATTTTCCATTAAAAGGGTCATTCCTTCATTTACCATTATAGGTCATTCCTTCATTTACCAATTAAAGATCCATTCCTTCATTTACCAGCTTAAAGGGTCTTTCGTGCATTTTCCCAATTAAATGGTCGTTCCTTCATTTCCCCAATTAAAGGGTCATTATCCCTTCATTTACCAAAAGGTCATTCCTTCAATTTCCATTAAAGGGTCATTGACTCTTACTGTTCATTTACTAATTACAGTGCCATTCCTGATCATTTACAAATTAAAGGGTCATTCCTCATTTACGAATTAAATGGTCATTCTCCACCATCATTTACCGAATTAAAGGGCGCATGCCATCGTTTACAATTACAGGTTTACTAGATCTTTACAATTTAAGGGCCATTGAATAATTTACCAATTAAGGACATTTCACTACATTTACCATGGAAATTTACCACAAAGCCACGCTTTTGGACTACTGTTAAGCCCGCTGTTAAAAAAAACAAGGTACAAAGATTTTGGACACTTTCAATTTTCAATAAATAAAATTTTGACGCCTTCATTTTCATTTTGACTCTGACAATTGTGACCTCAGGGGTCTTTGACTCTTGGGAAAAAATTGAGTGAACATTACTGTTAAAGATGTGAATTTATAAACTGGGATCCGTGGACTACAATGCATAGTTTTACATATTCCAAACTTTAATAATTTCCGTCATTACATGTACGATGTCATTCGACTGAAATGGACAAGCAATACTTAGTCCATGTTCGGGGTTAAACCCAAATTATGCAGCTATGTAGCAATATCAATGTTTGCTTGATGGCAGGCTTGCTAGTCTTTAATTTGTTCACAACCAAATTAAGTAAGGCCTAAGAAATCTAAAAATCTTTTTTAAGTCTTACCGCACCGATTTGGCTAGTGGTTCCCATTAAAAGTTAACTGGCAACATTTAAAATATAGGTCTTCCAATATTTTTCTTGAATTTTTGCATGTTCAATAAGCGTTAATACACATTAGGGCGCTTCACCTGGGATTCAGCCCAAATTAGTGTCTTTGGTTTAAAGCCTTACGGTTTTTATAATAATATTTTTAGAATGGGGCGGGCCGTTTAGTGGCATGATTATAGCAAAATCTATGATGAAGCAAACTCGAATTCAATGCAAATGCAAGACGAGGAATCAATAAAAGATAACACCCGAGAAAGTACTTGGTAAATATTGTATAGAAGCTCGTAGAAACTGGCGAGGACAGAAACAAAATAAAACGAAAATAACACGTTCTCGCACCCGGACCTCTCGCTTTCTAGGCGTGAGAAATACCAGTGGGCCAAAGAAAAACACCAGAAAAAAGGACTGTGTTAAAGGCTTGACTCAGAGATTTCAACAATATAATTTTTTTTTGGTCATAATTAAAAAAAAAGGTCACGAGAAATCAGATAGTAACAGTAAAATGCACAATTCTAAAAGTTTGGGATGAGCGGAGTTTTCGTTTTGAATGCAGCACCTTGTATGTTATTATTACGTGCCATAGCATACTGTGTATAGAAAAATTCCGTGAGCGGAATTTTTTAATAAAAAGTTGTGATTTTCGATATTAAGGCCTTCGTATATGGAGCCTAGCTATTTCACAGATTTATTATATGTCCGAGCATTATTTATCTCAAAGAACACAATTTTTTGAATTGAGGGTGCCCTCTCGGCTCTCCTGAGTCAGCCTGTAAGATGTGGATACAGAACGAGCGCTAACGTGTATTTCAGTTCTTAATATTTCACAATTTTAAGCGACCAAGTCATTTTTGAATTCAGCAAAAACAGATTGGGCTTAAACCCATTAAAACACATGCTGGATTTGATTCCCACACATCCCCTGTTTGACCGGGTCCAGTTACCTTTGTTTTTCTAAATGACCAATGAGTATGAGTTAATGATATTCATAGATGTTGCCTACAAAGATCTGGATGTCTCTAGCCTCCTATTAATAAAGGCACCTCTCTGTTTTTTGGGTATTTATTGTTAATGTGTAAATATCTGTATTCTTCCAAGGGCCTAACTATAATTTTCATATCAAACTGAAGAATTTTGTGTTTTGGAAAAAGTGCCAGTGCCACTTAAAAGATGTTTGCATAAGCAACAGTGGCCCTACACACATGAAACTTGAGAATGGGCAAGTAGTGATACCGTCATCTGTAAAATATACGCAATACCGCGATTAAGCCTGAAATTAACCACTGAATCCACTAGCTATGGTTGAGACAGACTGAGTTACGTAACTCCTTGAGATCAGTGTAGAATAACCTATAGTTTTTCCGGGTGGTTAGAATCAGCTGTTACACTCTTAACATTCTAATCACAATTAATGATCTATAACACACACATTACACTATAGTTGCATTTGCCTATCCAGAATCAGTTCTAGTTATGTGTTGAGACTTTTGTTTTGGGTGCACTGTATCAATGGGCATACACCCAATTTTGAATCAATGCTGCCGATTTATTGCACCAACCACTTGCATCAGACTTGCAAATCACTTACTCGAGAACCGCCAAAGCACTATAGCTATTAGGGAGCAGCTCATTATTTATGCTGGGGTGAAAGGATGATTCAACTTTTTTTTTGGCAAGAAAAAAAAAATCTGGTTGAACCTCCCTTCCTATTTTCATTAAAAATTTCATGCAATCCCCATTCTCCATTTAAAATGTTCCTTGATGAAAATCGTTATGTTTCCAACGTACCAAGTTTTCAGAATCCACCCCAAACCTCCATTTTCCTTTTCCCCTGGGGGTAAAGCATACCCCACCCTCCTTTACCTCCATGTTTACTTGGATGTTACACAATTTGTGTACTTTGTGAATCAAAACCTACTGCAATTGTAATTTTGTTATGGCGATTTCCTTGTTTTTGATCCCTGTTTTTTGCTTGCATGTCATTTCCCCACCTTTGGCTTGAGCACCGACCATGTAGACATTGATCAATGATAAGCCTTAGGTATTAAAATAATGGCCACAAGGGGTCCTAGAGTTACACATTTTCCGGACAAGAACTGAAAGAGTGTTGTGTTTACAAATGTCCTTACTAAAATTATACATATCTAATTTTTAAATGATCTTAGACAGTGTTAACCCAAGCCGTGTTAACATGGAATGCAAACTATTTACTTAATCATATCCCATGTTGGTTAAGTATCCTATTTTTAAAAGGTCACAGTCAGTAATTAGTTAAGTTCACAATCCGCTAATTTTGTCACGGTGAGCATTTTACAGTTTAAGTCCCATGATATGAGGCAAAGACATACAACTTAAAAAAATAGGCACCCTCAAGGTTTAGTGTGAGGTATTGAAAAAAGGAACAATAATAAGATGAGAGCCACAATCCTAACAGGCCGAGGCAGTAAGAACCCAACACAGCTTCCACTTCAATTGCAGCACTAAAATTCCCGTTACGAGAAATGCACAATTTCTTTCTTTTTCCAGAAAGGCTGTGTAGCCGACGAGGGGGCGGGCGGGAAGGGGGAGGGAATGCAACACGTCCCCAACATTAGCACAAAGACGAAACCATGAAGTGGAGTTTTTGAAATACGTAAAATTATTATGTAATTGCAAATGTGATAGCAAAAAATGACTGGAATACATACAAAAACTTTGGTGTTGGTATCAAGGGTATATGTCACATAAGTAACGACACATTCATGTTAAAGTTCCATCCACACACATGTCTATTTGGCAGGCCTAAAGCTTGCATTCAAATTCAATGGATTCGTCCATATTGGTGGTGGTCCGTTGGGTATATCTCAGCATGGGCTGGAAGGACCGGGCAAAAGTTATTGGATATGGCAGCTGTAGAGTCAGTCTTTCCGGATTGGCACTAGGGCAGGCTACAGACAGCCAGTATTAAAATGAGTCATTGAGTAGGGTGGAAGGAGGTAGCGCGGCAAGCATAGCTCGGCTAGTAACAGGTATTCCCGTAATCGTCTTCTAACCACAGGACCGTCAAGCTGCATCCCTACAGGGTGTGTGACAAAGAAGGAATAGGGGAATTAAAGGAAATATGTCCTGATTCTGAATATTTTGAAAAATCTTAAAAAAAAACTTGGCATGTCTTACTTGTCTTTGTTTTATAAACAGGCCGCGTAGCCACCTAGTATTTTCTGAGGGGGACAATTTCCCAGTGGGTGGCACAAATGGGTCCCGACACCAGCAAAAATATTTCCCGGTTCGCAGGCAAGAAATTCCGAAAAGGGCGGATTTAACATGAATAATCTGTTTTTTATTTCCCGAATTTTCCTCTCAAGATTTTTTTTTCAGAGGGGCATCTGCCCCCCTTTGTCCCCACCGAATGGCCTAGCCACTGGATTATACCCTTGATATTCTTGCTATTTTTATTGGGATAGAGATGTCAATGCCTCATTAAATCATCTATTTTAATCAATCTAAGAAGCACAGTGTATTAAAGTACGTTCCTTCCTACTCCTGATCACATGTTGCAATGGTGTTATCTCTGATTTTTTGAAACATTAATTTTGAAAACTTGTTAAAAATGTAGGTATTTTCAGAACGAGAAGGCAAAAAAGTTCAGTGGTAAATTTAACACAAATGGACGTGTGCCATATACAGAAACATGAAATGAGTATCACTAAAAATCCAAAAATTCAATTTGCCCACCTTGAATTTAAGAGACTTAAATCTTATTCATTCCAAAATTGTGAAGAAATATTCCCCTAATTAGAATCAGAATGTTGAAAAAAGCCGTTTCTGATTTCTGTGTCAATAATTGCACCAAATAAACTTACATATTTTTTTTAGAACTAAAAGTTGTTGCAAACTCGATCAACATTTATGGTCAAAATGTGTCCGGTCAGACAACAATGGGCCGAGATGCCAGCCCGAGGCCCATTATTTGAAAGTGTAAGTACATTATGAGCCCATAATGATACTGCAAACCCTTTTTCTGGTTTCTATTCTATACCCTAAAATTAGCTTTATTTAAAATGCAAATATTTTGTGATCCATTATTGGCAGAATAATGAGGGCAGTAAACTGACCACAGCAGAGATGCCTGCATTCATAATGGGCAGTTAGTTGTAAGAGAATTTTAAGTTGTTGTAAGTTTATACTCACAATCACAAATATAGCAGAGCAAAGGGTCTATCAATTTTCACTTGTGATTTATATGCTATAGCTTGGGGCTACAAAAACCTGTTTCAAAGAGCCCCCCTACAGGTGATTTGGTGGTTTTGTGGAATTTTAAGTGCGAGTGAAGCAAGACAAAAAGAATACTTTTTGTCAGATGTTGGGGCAGATTGTTGTTTGGGTGGGCCGTAATTCCATTACTTTTGTTGTGAAATCCAAATGCCCAACACAATTGCATTAAGCAGTGCATGGCGTAATTGTTTCATGCTCATATCTAATTTGGTGTTATTGACAGGCGTAATAATTAATACAAGACACACAGTAATTAAAATAGGAGTCCTCCTGCTTGCAATACTTACATTAGCAGCACAGCCCGCTCCTTGTAGGTATCGTGTTAGAGAGCAGCGTCGGCAATATTACGGATGGATAAATTGGAGTACTGGTTCTCATTGGAGAAGCTTCCTACTTCTCCAATCATCTCTCCTACAGTGCCTAGGTGGATATGCAACACCTCGTGGGTTCGTTCATCACCCTGGAAACGAAAGAGGAAATATGACTACGGATTATGATATACTGTGTGGAAAAAAAGTGTTTTCCCTTTTTAAGTTTTTACAAAAAAAAGACAATGTTTTTTTTTTTCTCAAATTAAAGAGACATATTGGTTGAACAGAGCAAATTTTTAAATATAATACAAACATTGGTAATTTGTAGCTTGACAAAACCAGTTTAGTTTGATTTGCAGTCAATAATCATGTCCCGATATGAAATAATGAAAGAATAACTAATTTCATATTTTGTTTTGAGAACCTGTGTCCACCAACAAACCTGATGAATCTACATGTATATACTGGCTGTTCAGTTGAGAGCAATAGTGTGGGTCTAGTTGAAGTGCAGGACTGGTGATCATTAGACCTTTAAAGTTGATGAGTTGAAGCCCCACTGTGGTCCACATGTTTGTGTCCCCTGGGCAATATACTTAATCTCAATTGCCTTCGTCGCCCAAGCGAAATCTGTGGAGCTTGCATATGGGGAATATACCATCTAAGTGCTGATAGGCCTTGTGCACTATGAAAGGCTGTCTTTTGAGCAGCCACCCCTAAATGAGGCGCAGATTGTAACGAATTCTTAAGGGGGTGTATATAATTGTCACCCGGCGCTTTTGAGCCTGTTTACGGGGATAAGCGCTATAATAAAAACTGGTTATTTAATATTATTATATTACTTAGATTTTATTCTTGAATTTTTTACAAATCAAAATTGTGTACCCTTTCAAATTAAAGATGGACATATTTGGAGACTTTTTTTAAGATAAACAAAATTTTCTCTCATTTTCACTTGATCGTTATGTAGAAAAACCCTCCGAGAACATTTCAAGTTTGATTTGGGCAAACAAGTACAACTGAAAACCAGAATCTATGTTTTGAACTTGCCTGCTATATCGTATTGACCCATATAAAAGCATGCTTTGATTTTTCTGTCGTGCCAACAAAATTCTAAAGCACATCATCTTAAGACACTATCATTGATTTGCTAATCACAAATCGAAAAATCATCAAAATCAGATCTTTGCATGTACGTAAAAGGTACAGGTATCCATACATAACCCTGCAAATATAAGACCAGAACCCCATCCTAATAAGGACGAAATCTGAGATTTTAGTCCATTACTTGTCCGACGAACGGACACTTACTATAACACGTAATTGAATTGAGATCGTATCTTGGAACACTGCTGCTGTGCCGTTTTCCTGCTTTCTTCCTTTTCTTTAATTCTACACTGGAAAAGGTAACTATGAGAATTCTACTGACTTAATCCTTCCTTTGAAGCTTTCCAATTCCTGCACATTTCAAATACTTTTTTCAAATCACTGAATAGTGTCCTTTAATGATCTTTATTATATAGGACGCATATGTGGCTTATTTACTTCAGGTGTGGTCTAATTCATCAGTAAGAATCAAAATATGCCAAAAAGCCCAGTTCAAAACAAAATGTGGGTGCTTCTTTCTATAAATATCCTTGTGTCCCTCTTATTCTACTGTTTTAAGAGTTCTTACAACTATGCTTTTTTTAATTACAGAAGATATGTACATATCCCAAATCACAATACAACAGATAGAATATATTCTGTGTGCCTACTGATATAATACTACTGATAATTATTGAAATCAATTTGGAAATGAATTTGCATATCGAATAGCAATACAAAACAGGAAACCTGACTGTGAGGAAAACCACAATGGTGGGGAGGTTGTCAGATAAAAAGTGGGTCCAAATTCCACTGGGATCGATGGTGGTTTCCAGTAACTCCAGATATCCGATTGCGTCGTCGTAGTAATGCATCATTCTTCTTGGCTAAAAGGTTGATTCTTTTCTCCCGTCGTGACTGACAAGCCCTCGGAGTCTACATCCACTATGGTCACTGGTCCTTCGATGTGTAGAATACACTGCATTTAGAGAGACATCACTTTTGGGTTGAGAAGGCTTCTAGCTGACGTTTTAAAAAAAAAATCGCTGTAATGGAAGAAAAGGGTAGTGAAAGGATTCAAATTTGAATCAAAAAATTGATCCAAGTTGTCCATTTACAGTATTATGCCATCCATGTGCCATTGACCACAGGTTCATTAGTAACCAACGGGATCACTCATGACAGTTTTGTTATCATCTCTGTACACAATTTTACAGAGATTATTAAGCCTGAATCTTTTTTTTTTGCACAAGCAAGACTTGTGAATGAAACCAAGTTTGACAACATTTCACATATCTCCATTCTTACCATAATGATGAACTAGAACTATTGAGAAAATGCTCACCACAAAAATGCATGTTAAGGTAATCTAGAGTAAGCGAAGAACCTGATGCCAAACTCCTGGCAGAACTACTGTCAAAGGCAGATTGACAGCAACACGCAGAACCAATGAAAACAGGAACTGTGTGTGAGTGGACTTTTTCTTAACACAACTCAATGGACAGAGTAACACGACGACATATAGGTTGGATTGCCTAGACAACAAAGACAGATGTGAGTGACCAGGACCATGAATGAACATGGAAAGGATTGATTCACAAACTGATTTTGGATGTCTTGAAACATAAGGGGAGATGAGCAAGGGGCATCATGATATCATGGGAATATGCCGGGGAAGGCAAACTAATGTTTACCAAAGGCCAGTGACTATATACACGGCTTGCTGTTTTTACCTAAAACCCACTTTGTTTTCTGTCAATCAACATGCGTTTGGCTTCCTGATTGGATCCAGTGCAGCCTTTATAGGCGGAGCCATGGCATGCACATGCTCAATAAATCACCAGCTTAAACAGCCCCAAAATACGATTGAAATATTCCATTTCAGTAAGAATCTTTCACAACACCTAGCACACATGAAAATTCCTTCAACGCGAACTTGCTTATTGAAGAGTGTAGAAAAAATTTAAATTTAAATCACTAGCTGAACAATGTCTAAGCAATGTGCGTTTGCCGACTAATCATTTCATTGCAGGTCCGGGGCGACGTGTGCCCCATGTCGCAATTTTTTGTGCGTATCATATGCTTGCGAGGAATTGTAAACCTCACACATCAATGCGATTCATTAATCGTGACTACTACTTCCCGACATTGAGTTCCGCTTTTTCATACAAAGGGAATCCATAAAAATAATGCTTATTTATAGTCATCATTTGGATATACAACCTAGTGGTAAGTGCAGTAGCAGTGTAGGATTGATAGTGTTTTTTGTACAGTTTTTAACACAATAAAAACAAAATCGCACAAAGCCGTTTTTAAAATTACAGGAGATTCTACGAAATCACAACAGTCGCGAAGGCAATTAAACTACTAATTTCTTAGACCAAAGAGGATCTTAGTCGCCTCTTGTAAATATTCAAACCCACATTATTTTTACAATCATTCTAACTGAAGCCTGAGTTCCTTTCCAATAGTTGACTGAAAACAATTCATTTCCCTTCTGAGAAGTGGAATGCCCCAAATTAACCATAATT
>JAMKCH010048241.1:0-12299 GCA_023653785.1 Ophioderma brevispina
CGTACAATGTACACACATTCGATTGTGTGTATATTTAGGTCAGTCACCCGAATGTACTACACATGCGCGAATTCAGCGTCGGTGACTTGTCACTAAAATTTTTTATACAGGCATCAATGGAGAGCTTTGTTTGTCTGTCTATCCACAGACTCACAAGGACAGTAGCACAGACATTCGATGGGAGTACCATGGCCTGGGCTAGCGTGCCATTTCATGATTTTTTTCAGAAATTATGATTGATGACAATTAGGCCCCCTATTCATAAATATCATCAACAATGATATCCTGCAGCTGTATCTCAAAAAATATCTTTAGATCAAATAAAAAATTATTTAAATCTAGATAACTTTCTGTACTCCATAGACCTATCCATGCATAAATAAGAACGTCAGTTGCACTTAGTTCTGCTAAGTATAACTTCACATTGTGTCTTTAACATGTTGTCATATGTGAAGTTATGCAAAAACACATGGAATACCTTTCCCCTGTTACCTACCTCAACTTTATCAATCTCAAAATCCCTCTAAATGTACGATATTTCCCTGTTTTCACTATCAAACACAACTTGAGATCCTATATAATGCGATGACATGTGAAAAAAACTAAAAGAATTAGAAATTAAAAATTTTGAAGAAAATTGCGACTACAATCACTTCTGCATGAGAAAGGTTGTTTCTCCAGAAAATGATGGATTTCTACTGTTTTTAGACAAATTTTTGAGGATTAATTATCTCAAAAGGTTAATTTATTATCTAAGGAACATATATCAACTCGATTCTGAATTGCTTTTGATATTTTGTTCATCTGCAGTCTGCAAAGTTGGCTCTTTGAAATGGCCTGCTCATGCTGGTAACAGGGTAAAGGTATTCCATGTGGTTTTGCACAACTTCACATCCATTAATGACAACATGTTAAAGACATAATGTGAAGTTATGCTTAGCAGAACTACTGTTGCACTATACTTGGGGACAGAAACCCTTTGACGAGCGCGTACCACCTGGTTGTAAAAAGGGTGGAGCTATCAGCACGTATAACGTGTTGTCGGTGACCCAGCAGATCGCTTCGGTGACCAATCAGATTCCAAGTGGCCCCGGTGGGCTCACTCATTCTGTGATACTGACCGTATGATCGTTAACCAAATCGCGGACAAATAGGCACGCGGAGCGAACAATAAATGTGACCCCTGTTTAATACAGTTTTTGCGTCCAATTATGTTATCACAAATACATCTCCAATGGATAGAACCACCATACGATGGGAACCATTGTCATTAAACACCAAGGCGTGCCATATTTGTCGGCGTTTTTGGCAAAGCTTGGTAACGTTCATGCGTCATTGGTACAGAGAGGGGGGGGGTAGGAAACAGGTCCGGTTTGGGTGAGCCCACTGGGCAAGAGTGCTTTTTTCCGCAGTAAATAGCAGAGAACCCGGAAGTATGCGCTCCGTCAAAGGGTTTCTGTCGGCGAGTATAGCATGATTCGTCATGCATTATACTGCATCTGGCCTTCGCTTTTATCATTGTCCACTTTGTGTCTTTTACATAGGCCGCTTGCAATTATCGGGGCGGCCTATAGTAAAAAAAATGAAAATGATAAAATCTAAGTGAAAAATGATAAAGGACCAAACAAAAGTCACCACCACTGAAGAAGCAAGATGAATCGTGCTACAGTTTAGCTTGACACGTCATAGCCTGAGCAAAGCCCGGGGCTATGAGACTAAGTACATAGGATATCGCGGGGGTTTTCTGTGGAAAAAAGTTTTAAAATACTTCACTTACCGACCTCCTATTGGTATATTCCGATTCCCTGGGTGTTATTATTATGAATATATATAATTATTACGACAAAAATAAAGCAATACTGAGGTAAGCAAATTACATGGTTTTACAGGTTTGATACTATAACTTCAAGTTTACATTTTAACCCAATATAAGTATATATATTCTGAAAGCATATATTCTAAAGATTTCGGAAACAATACAATTGGCATCATTATACAGGTGACTCATATATACAGGGTGCAACACGCTAAATTATGGAAAATATGCAAATTAGGTTATCAGTGTCACCCATAAATAAACAGCGATAATGCAATGTTTTGACACGTTTAATATAATTAACTTAATTGCCCATCCAGCCATATATAACTTTTATCGGACAACTACTTCTACTTTGTAGTTATAGGGGGGTCAAAAATCTGTTGATAATTTATATGAAAATTAGAGACAAATCAACAATTCTTTGATTTTGAACATGTTTAAGTAAATATTGCATGGAAATCATTTGGATTAAGTTGTATGCAAGAGCCAGATTACCAACAAATGCATGTATATATATCTTATATAATACAAGATATTTCACTTATTACAGGATGTCAAAAACAACACATAACATTAAGAATTGCCCCTACGAACTAATCACAAATTATATTTTACCTCTGGTTTTGATAACTGTAGTTTCTGTAACAAAGTTGCAAAAACATTAGTTACTACAATTATTATCATACAATGTGTCTGTATGTACAGGGTGATCCAAAATACATGTAGTGTAACTTTTATGCTTTATCGATGCACTACATACACATTTTACGTAATATTATCATGTAGGTCTGTAATACTCTATCCGTACTGTAAGTTTATGATCATTGATGACAGCACATAATTTATAGTTTGATACTAAAATAATTTCAAAGTATCTTGTTCTGTTACACCGGCAATGATACAGGGTGCACCATATAGTAACATGTAAGCTGCTCCAAATAACATTGTGTTGTACGTATTTCATCATGAAATAACGATCATTATTAATTAATTACTTTCATGAAATTAAAGCTGCCAAGTAACTAACTTTGTCATATATATATTATTAATTTAAAATGACATGTATATTGAAAAACATAATGTAGGCCCACATTTTTTGCATATAAGTTTACAAAGTAATGACCAATTTGTGCCGAACACACAATACATTAATAGTTAGAAATGGATAATTAGTCATTTTTTAATGACTAATGAGTAATTTTTAATGAGTAAGAATGCAACAAATCCACGTTTTTTAGGTGCCCAACTTAAAAAACTTGACTTAAGGGCAAATTTTAGTATACTTCAGTGCCAGTTATTGACGCCAAACATCCTTGTTAAGTACACTGAAATAAACTGCACATCCGTTACAAATAAGAATCAGTGACATTTGGTACGGATTTGTAAGGTGAGTAAATGCCAGTTTTAAAAATGCGTGATGGACCCCGTTATAGCTATATACTTAATGCTCTGACCTAGTACACGACCACATCCCAATATGGAGTGTCTAGTCAGAGCAACCTCGGACTAGCTACAGCTGCACTTGCATTGCTCGAAATATCTAACCGTAAATGGACCCATTTACGGTTAGAAGGGCTATGTAGTCTAGAATGGGCGGCCGAGCACATGGCCTAATCAAAACATAATTTGCATAACAGTACCGAAATCGCTCCCTGACTGAATTTCCCGGCTAAACGCAACATAATGTTGTAATTTGTTACTACTAAAATTACAGAACTTACATATTGGCTTCTTGGACATTAATTCGTTTCATATCTTGGTTGATTCCGGTGAAAATTGTCACATTTTGACTGCACTTTGGTGTGTGATCAACACAGACAAAACAACGCTGCGACAAGTGCGAGTGTCTCATAATGGCATTGTTTCTATATTTAATTCGCTTTTGCTATCAGATTTGCTCTCTGTTGTTCTGTTAGCCGCGCCAATAATCTCGTAGAAAGGCACACTTTCTCAGAAGCCCCCCCCCTTGTGTAAGCACCTCACATTTCATTCATCTGTACTGTTATCACAACGCTGATTTTGTTAATTTCAGATATTGGAGATCCATTTTTAAAAACATTGTTGATCTGTCAATGGATCTGTGTTGATCAGGGAAGAACAACATGGGAATTCAAAGTGGCTGGTCTTTTGCTGATCCCCGTATATTCATTTTTCTTTCATTCAATCAACCCGTTTTAGTTTAAAGGCTTCCGCGTTGGGAATCATTACACGAGCTGCGACGCTAAGGGACATAACAATGGCCACATAATTTTTGGGGGGCAGTAGGTCACGCGAGAAACCAGCTCTGCTATGTCCGATGACTATAGATGGCATAGCATTATGGCAGATATCATTGGATGGCAAGAACAAATACGGTTTGACGCAAATCGTCAATGGGCGGTGCCTGTGGTGTCCCCAATTGCTGAACCGTCACATTTTCTTTCTTCGACTTACAATGGGACGATTCCATTTGTGGTCAAAAGGGTTGAGCACGCTTCGTATATTTGAAATATCTTTTGCGCCTTTCATGAAATATCATTGGTCCTGGATACTTGTTCTAAACTGCAAATAATATACTTATGATGCCGTATTCAATTGCCAAACATCTATACATGCCTATTGTAATGAGGCCGACATTGCACTTTATCGTGTCGCATTATTTCACCTATGCGCCACATAGTCAGGGGTAGCGCTGCCATTGTAAAGTTAAGGTGTCCAGTGGAAGATAATTGGACCCCTTAACCCACCTTTAGAGGTCTAAAAACAGGGGTCCAAACCAGAACAAGGGGTCCAAATATGATTAAATTAGTGGTCAAAATGTTGATTCTCGAACCATGGCATAACTCCTAAGGCCACGTCATGATCATAAGTGTAAACTAATTAATTCACTTGAGGAATAAATGGGCAGTTGAGGAGTGCATCTCTAAGTTTTTAATTCACCTCATCCAAAAAGGACCTATCGCGACTTGTCATCAATCTCCCAAATATTGACAAAACAAAATCAAGAGATAGAGAACTCAATGCAAACAGAAACAAAAACACGTAAAGCAAAGAAATTATGGCAACAGATGACTAACTTTTATCCCAATACAAGTGTTCATCTTCAATCTTTTTGAATTTTATTCAAAAAGTTTGGCCCTTTCTCACCTTTGCATCCAAAGTTCCTAACATTTTTGAGGCAGCATACAAAAGGGGTTTCAACAGCCGTCATGTTACTGGGGGCAAATTATAATAAATTGTAAGCCTAGCCTAGGAAAAAATGACACGCCGAGAAAATAGTTTTTACTCTGAGGGGGGGGGGGGGAAGAAATTATTCGAAATGCCCACTAATCACAGAAAAACACATTCGGTACTACAAATTACATTGGTTTTGCCATTTTTGAAATTTAAAAGGGTTGAATTCTTGAGGAAAGTTTTGCTTCAACAGCAATAATATGTCCGGTCGGCCATTTGGGACTCCCTAGCATGCCAGACTGGACAGACTCCTTAGTATGTCTAAAGTGTTTCAGAAATGGTTTGCCTGTTTGCCGATTGGTTAAGTTATTTTGGAACTGATGGTCAGTAAATGATTTTTGATTGGCTAAACCAGTTCATCGGCAACTTCAAAGGTTTTATGAATGAAGAAATTGGATGGATATATGACAGGTGCGGCCAAAAGAAAAACAGCGAGACAAACTTGCGCTTTTTTAAAAAAATATTAAGGTTTGTGAATCAGTACACATTTTTTATCTCCAGTAAGAGTTGGGAGGTTTTCAATGCCCACATAGTAACACGGACGTGGGGTTTGCTGCGTCCAGTTGAAATTTTTTGACCCCAAAACCCTCTCCGATTGTGAAATCAGTGCGTCCATAATTAGATAATTTTCAAAAACGGCGTCTAGGACGCAGAAACGCAGAAAAAGAAGAAAAAACGACCCTGCAAATAGTTATCCAGCGACTTGTCATTGTGGTCTGAAAGCATCTGTTCAACGGCACGTGTTCCAATGTCACAACGAACCAAAATGGAGGACAGCCCAGAAGGTAATTTTTTCGAATTTTTAAATTGCACACAACGGGATCGACTACAAAAGAAGATTCAGAACAAGCAGCATACACTCAAGAATACATATAATGGATTGTTAATGTTATGCCTATGGTAAGAATACCAACCATTTTCCGAACACCTAAACAAAAAACAATAGCGTCGCAAAAAAGATGAACGCGACCGCCCGTTCTGAGAAGCTTAACTCCTCAATCTCTAGATAGCACGCGAAGCACTATGCTATCTACAGATTGAGTTTCTCGATCAACACTTGCAGTGACTGTGTGCCAAATTCAACAACCGCGACCGATTTGCCAATGTGAATGACAGGTCTTGCACTTTTGCAGTTCATACTACTTTACTAGTCTAGCCCGGAGCTTGCAAATTAAACTAAAAGCTGTTAGAAAAATATTAAAACGAGATACTTTATTGCGAACAGCAAACCAAGACTAGACACATACCAGAAACGGACAGACCAGTTGCAGAGAATATGATATGATATACTTGTCAACAACAACGAAACACCATAAAAAGACCATCGCCAAACAACTTGCGCATGCGTCCTTTTCCTTAACTTCACAGCCCGTCGCCTATTAGGGCTAGTCCATCTAGAAGGACCCTCGTTCTCCCACGCTCCGCGCTCGGTGGCTAAATCACAGGGGGGATGGACACAGGGAGGAACGAGGGTCCTTCTGGATGGACTAATTAGGGCGCGCGTTCTATGAGATTTTGGCCCGATATTATGCTCCAGGAGCATAAGGTCCTGGGCCCTATTTCATAAAAGTCAGGAATATTCCTAAATAGGACTTAGGAATAAGTGGACTTAGGAATGATTATTGTTCCTAACTTTAGGAATGTTCCTAAGTTCTATTTCATAAAGCAAAATAGAAACAAAAATGTTCCTATCTTGCCTGAAATTGTTCCTAACTTTAGGTCTGATCATAACTAACTAAAAGTTCCCAAGTATCACATGATAATTTGGTGGGAATTTGCAATTGAAAGTTAATCAACTGTAACTTAAGTTTGTCAATTTGCTACTTAGTATGTCAATTTATAGCCATGTATAGCTATGTATATGGCTTATACAGCTATTTGAAATGGAAACCAATGTGCTAGATGCAGGGAAAGAAGTTTTTAAAGACACAAAATGATGTGATGGACTGAAAACACCCTGTATGTCCCCACCCAATGATAATTCTCACCAAGCATATTAAAAAATGATCTCAAATGACCCCTTGATGATTTTGCACCTCCTCTTCATAAACACCCATTGTGACCCATATGATCCACCCCTCAAGGATCATTGAGCAATTTAATTTCTTTGCAAGCCTAGCATTTTACACAGTGACCTCAAACTGAGACAAATAGGCCTTATATCTAAATAGACAGGAAGTAATGCCTTGTGCAGTTCTTGCTGATGTAGTGCACAGTAACCACCATTGGTTAGGCCTACTGGTTCAAGCCTTGTGCTGAATGTGCAATTATCTTGGCTAAATTCAAAGCAGTTATCTCTTTTTCTTTTAATCGCAGGTTTGAATTGAGTGGGATACTTTGAATCTACATTGCTCTCACATGCAAATCGCAATCTCATCATAGTGCGCAGTGGCACACTCCACAGAAAAACGTTTTACACAATTTGGCACTCGCCAGTGGTGTAATATTGCGGATGGCATGGCCACTTCTGGAAACCTAGATTTAGGTTTGTTTTAATTCTTGTGTCACCTGCACCAGAACCGAGGGAGGAACATACTAATCCAAATTCTGTGTCTGTCTGTTTGGGTGGGTTTGTGGGAAAGTAGGTAGGTGGGTGGGTGGGTGGGTAGGTGCGTGTCTGTGTATGTGTGTGTGTGTGAAAGTTTTGGTTAACCTTTTTCGAGCATACACTATGAAAAATATGTTGAGAATTCAGACATTTTGATGAGAATTGGCCAAATTCTGAGAATTTATAACCTTCTCATCAGAATCGATGAGAATTGTGTAATTGGAAATCTCCAGTTGGTAATAAATATAAAAATTCTCAGGATTCTGCCCATTTCTCATCACAATGTCCGAATTTTCAACATATTTTTGCTAGTGACAGACACCTTTTTGTACTGTGCCCCCTTATGATTGGGCGAGGACTGGTGGTGCTTCGATGAAAAAGGAGGAAAAACACAATCACAATCCGATGGCGCTACCTATGCAAAGTTGCGTTTTAATAATAGGCCCTATAGACATTCTGGCCAAATTTTATTGCATCTTAATTCGCGTGTGCGGAAAGTGTAGTTATTTTTAAGAAAATTATAAATTACAAAGTAAGCCATGATGGAAATCCCGTAGGGTAAAGTGGGGTAATATGGACCCCTTAAGCAAGATCTTAATTTTCAAGAATTATTCTTTAATAACTTTTCATTATCAATTGATAGCTTTGGTTCATGGGTAGGTACAGACCAAAATATATTCATTCATCTCGAACCAAATAAAAGATATAGGCTTTCAAAATTTTTTTTTTGCAAAACTAGGGGTCTCCATGAATGCGTCGGCAATATGGAACACCCCATCATGGCAATCAAGAGAGGGCCCCCCCGGGTAATGGACCTCATATATGGTCCATATTGCCCCATCCCATAAAGTTTCTACATGGGGATATAGGGTGTCCATATTACCCCCGATCACGCATACACAATGTATCCAGCCATTTTTAAATTAGATGTGAGATAGGAATTTGATACATGTATTGATACATGGGTAAAGTCAGTACTACATGTTGCCATGGTAACAACCTCCAAACCGGGGCTCAAGAGAAAATAGGGATGTTTTAAAACGTCATAACATAAGAAAACGTGTTGAAAATTTTAAATTTAAATATTTCCTTGATTTTCAGGACACTCCCTCCGTTAATAACCAAATTACAGTAGTTGAACGATGTTCTTTCAAGTACCAATAGAAGGGTCACTCCTAACACCCTATAGTTCAAAGTTATAAGGGGGTCCATAATGCCCGGGGGTCCATATTACCCCGCTTTACCCTACTATTTGAGGAATACCAATATAAATTTGATATTCCTTTTTTAAGGGGCACTGGTACTCGTAGTGGCTATTTTCCCATTGAAAATGTGTTCCAACGGATCTGCAATCGACTGTTCTGACAATGTCCCGTAATATTTATTTTTGGATGTTGTGTAGTCTTGGGGAGTATATGTTAATAATTGACACCATAGTGTTTCCAAGTCCCTCATGATGTATTAATCAAGGGGAGAGATACACCGAATTTTTATTTTCTTCCGGACTTCTTTCTTTCCGGATTCTTTTTTATTAGATATCTGTCACAAATCATATCTTCATTTCGTCAAATCGTGAACTGAGAATTACAAGGTTCTGACATTTTTGGTTTTTGTGAGATCTTAGAAATTCACATTTTCTAAGCTTTAATTTATTTGAAGGTCCCACTTAGGGACAATTTCTTTTAATATTTTTAGATGTACTTAAAACAGCCATACCTCAAAATGACCATGTCAGTTAGAACCTTGTAATTCTCAGCTCATTAAGTGTGGTTGTAATTGTCATGGTTCTTAAATATATTATATATATATATATATATATATATATATATAATTACATAATATCTTAAAGGCTGGCGATAGACCTGTGCATAAGTCGACTGCCAGGGAATATACTGCTACATATTACACTTTTTTTAATACCTGTACTTAGTTTGGTGGTTGGAAGCAAACATACATATATGGTCCACCAAACCCTTCTACTCACAAGCTTAAATTATTACATCTAGATATCAATGCAGAAATGTATTATTATCAAATTCTGCTCTTCCATATACCTGGGACTAATGGTGTTACATTAAAATCTATCATGAACATGACTGTATCAACATGCTCCTTTGGTTTCTGGTATGGATTTAACCCTCGTCCAACCAAGGTTTTTTGTACTACGTTCACGACCAAAGGGCGGCACCCCCCCCCCCGATTTTTTCGTAATTAAGCGACAAACATCTTGTTTGGTATATCAGTGTGTAGCTACATATGTCCTTTTCTTCAAATCAAGTACAAACATATCAAATTTTAACAATGACGTCATAGTGACGTCATAACTGAGACCTTATTTTAAGCAAATTTGTAAGCAAATCGCCAAAATCGAGGTTTTTTCGACCGTTTTTGCCATTTTTGGTATTTATTTGGCAATGATGGGTGCCCGAGTAAGCATACACATTACTCTAAATAATAAGTAAAAAATACAAGTATTTGCTTACAGTAGCATCATACTTACATAAAGTACCATTTTTTGGCATTTTACACAGTAAAGTATAGGAAGGTGGCAACCACACCCCCCTTCCGACTTTGACGGGACGCCCTGACCTCCCTGAAGGTGGTACCTCCAATTTTTTCCCCTAAAATGGCCGTAAAAGATGAACTTACAAAAATCCTTGGATCGTATTCGTTTGCGTTTTTGTGCGACAGGGGATCATCCGTTAGGGGGGGGCGTGGTAACCACCCCCCCCCCCGGTTGGACGAAGGTTAAAGGTGCAACGAGAAATTTTACATATCAGGTGTCCCTAAAAAATCGAAAGTACTGATTTTTGCCCTGATGTAAAGCTTACCATCAAAAATATCCCCATCTTAAAGAATTAAGCTGAGAAATGTTTCTTTGGTACAAAAATTGACATTTTTAATTTTGTATAGGAGCAAATCCGAAATTCAGCCTCTTTTCTATTGAAATATAAGCAAATCATAATCACCCTTTTTCTCTCTTAAGACATTTCTGTAGCCAAACATAAGGTTGAGTGTCTAATCTATATGAAATTACTATTATGACCGGGATTATGACACAATATTTGGGTGCCTCAAAATCTCTCGTTGCACCTTTAAAGTAGTTAGCCTTCATGACTGTGCTGATATACCAACTTTGGGGAGGAGGTCATTATTACGCCAGGGTAGGAGAATGGAGGAGTTGAAAGTAAGCGATAGGGGGGACGTGAATATTTTCAACAAGGAGAGAGGGAACATCAACTTTTAATGCAGAAATTTCGCAAAATTGGGGGTGGGTGCCAAGTTTTTAGACTGAATCGAAGGGAGAACGCGAATATTTTCGCCAAATATTTCAAATCCTCCATTCACCCTAGCGTAAATAAATCTCACTTATTTTTATCAGCAATTAAGACTCCTCCCTTTGTTTAAGAACACCTCCCTTTTCCACGAGCTCTTCTTTTCCCAAGGACCCTTCTCCACACTGTAAAAAATTACAGTGCAATTTACAGGAAAATACTGTTAAACTTCCCAAAACTTACAATAATTTGGCTGTAATTTGGAAATACAGGAACTACTGTAAATTTTATGTCCAGTTTTCCATTCCTATAATGGCAAAATCTAAAAGTGGAAGACTATTCGAAATTTAAAATGAGTACAACATATTAATAACCTAAATATGAATTTTCAAAATTATAACATTAAGTACTAAAATATACAGGGAAAAATACTGAAAACATTTTAACTTGAAAATCCCTGGCAGCACTTCTGCCAACACAAACCCCGTAAAATATTGCGCTTTTACAGGTGTTTCATTCAAATTTACTGATATTTTTGCCGTTTTGACGGGAATACATTTTCAACAAACTGTAAATTTTACAGCTAAAATATGCATCTGTAAAAATTGGTGGATAGGCCTACTACGTTAAGGTGTTCCGATCCTCAGTTGCTTTTATATATTCTCCCACACCTTCCAATCTCGGTAATAACTCCCCAACTATGTTTTTAAGCGTTTTCATTAAATTATTTTTTACAGTATACTGTAAATTTTACGGCAATTTGTTGGCAGAATTGCTGCCAGGATTTTACTGTAAAATTTACAGTATTTTTTTTACAGTGCAAGAATCTCCTTTTCCAACCTCTTCCCTACCATTAACCCCGCATTAACCTCGGACTTTCTCCCATTGTCCGAGAAGCTCCCTTTGTCCAAGAATCCCTAACTTTGTCCCATAATCTCGACCTCCTTTTATCCAAACCCCCTTGTCAATGAACTCCCCTTATCCATCCCCGTTGTCCAAGAACCTGTATTTTATATCGCCTAACTTACTCTTAAGAGACACTGGCACATTTGAAAAATAGTGCGCCCTCAAGATTTTTCAAAATCGATATTTTTGCATGGTTGTAAAGTTTTTATATACAAAAGCCCTCACCCGAAATGATTAAGACCAAATCATCTTCCTAAGTTATGGGTAAACAGAACGATTTTGTAATTTAACGTCGCCGGCGACGCTAAATTCAGCAGACGACGAAAATGGCGTTTAACACAAGAACACGCACGCCGTATGCATGTTTCCCACGCTATACACACTGTTTGACCGGTCCAGTAACCTTTGTGGTTTTAATATCAGTGATTACGAGTCAAAAATATTCATGTAATATACACATTTGTTGATTAAAGTTATGGAAAACTTAAAAGTTGGCCTAGACTATCATTTGAGAGCAAATTGAAGAAATTTCATAGGG
>JAMKCH010048242.1:0-58475 GCA_023653785.1 Ophioderma brevispina
TGTAAGAGCTAGAAAGAACTTAGCTGTAAGAGCTAGAAAGCCTTAGCTGTAACAGCTGGAAAGACCTTAGCTGTAAACAGCTTGAAAGATGTACAAGAGCTGGAAAAAACCTCTAGCTGTTAAGAGCTAGAAAAACCTTAGCTGTTAAGAGCTAGAAAGTAACTTAGCTGTAAGAGCTCGAAAGACCTAGATGTTGTAAGAGCTAGAAAGACTTTAGCTGAAGAGGGCCAAGTAAAGATGTGCTAAAAAAACACTAACAAGTGACTTAGACTTTAAGAAGTGGGGTTAAAACATATACCCATCTTAATGATAAAAGTGATAATATATTAGCCTTGTAATTTCCAGGTCTGTTGTTCCAGACGGTGTGATGACTGCTTGTTAGATTAGAATATGCCTACTTAAAAATTGTCACTCGCTTTCCATATCCATTTTTTCGAATATCCTTGGACAAACATGTATGTTGACCACTGATTTCACACATGTGAGTTTTACATTAGTAGATTATACTGAATTATACCTAATGTTGGCCTAGCCAACTAATGTTCCAACAAATTTAAACTGTGTGTCTACTTTGATGAAATGAGACCATGCTGAGATGAAGCTGTTCAACTGATTTGGTGAAAGCACCATTAACTAAGTATAGTCGTTACCCCCCCTTAAATTGGCCTGTTAGATTATACTGAATACATTGAAATGGCAGGTTGGTTGACTGTCTTCTGAATGAAAGGTCTAAGTAACTTTCAAGGGACAAGCAGCGGATTGTTGATCTGAACCATCCAAAAAATCATCAAAATTCTATTCATAATTTGTTACGGCATGGATGTGCTAAACTAACCTGCAAGTGGCTGGCTTAAAATCCTTGTATTAAGAACAGGCAACAATTTTTATCGGATTATGTAATTTCTATACGTTGCGTATCAAATTCCGACTGACATCAAAAAGCCTTTCCTTGTAAATCCCAGAATTTGAATGATATGGTGCCCCATGAACGTAAGGTTGACCTCAAAAACACAAACATTATTGATCTGTGTTTTCTATGTATAATGTTGGTGAGATTCCTGGACAGGCTGGTTTTTAAAAGATGGCCCATTGGATAAACTTTTTGACATACTTAATGATTGTAAACATGCCGCCTGGACTATGGACAGATTTTAGGAAAGAGATGAGTACAAATGACAAGAGCTAAAAGACACGAATTTGCCACCTAACTAGACATCCTAGATAGTGCAAACTATACTTTATCATTGCTCATGCTATACCAAAAACCTTGACATAATTTTGTCAAGATCCATGCATTTTGAAAGTTAGCCCACGTTCATGGACCAATCAAAGGTCCATGCTCGGTATCATATTTTCACCTATATTCTCTGGAACTGACATTACAAAATATGACCAACTATATATTTTCTGATCCTATGCTGTGACGAATCATTTGAGATTCACTTTTCAACTAAATTGAACCACATTATTGGCGGTCTCTTTAGATCCAATTTGCCACCAAATGGACCCCTTGGGAAAATGTTTGGAATTTTGGTAACATCAAAATTAAGGAGATGTCGCATGTAGAGATTCTAAAAACCATGATGGAATTTAGTGTTAAAGGGGTGGTGCATGGGAACCCATGTAATCTGCTTGACTAACAAGGCTATTTTGGACAGTGCCACATTGTCCAAACCCTCTTTGTATACTGCTTACTGGTCCGTGGGTGATAGCGCTGTAGCAATGCGCTCCTTAACATTGGCATTCTTTGTCCATCTCTGTTTGCAGGGGCTAATTGTAAGGGGGGGTCATTATTGATGAGTACTTAATAAAAAGTTGTCTGTTTAGCAGATAATGGAATACCCCTACCTGTAGCTTAGCCTCCTGATTCAACTTGAGGTAAGAGTGATGGAAGCTAGTAATTGTTAATACCCTAACCTGTATTGTGCAGTGCATTTCTCCCTGAGGTGAAATGTGCTGTTAGCAAAGGTACTGGAGAATACCTCCTACTTGTAATTGCCACCCTTCCTTTGAGGTAAGGTGATGGAATAGTGCGTTATTTAATATCTACCTGTAGATTGTGGCAGTGCATTTCGTTAGCGGTAAAGTGCCTTAAGGCATGATGGAATACTGCAACATTCGATTGACCCCCTGAGCCCCTTGAGGTAAGAATGATTGAAGCTAGTGACTTTATTTGGTACTCTTTCCTCTCCTAACCCTGTAAATTGTGCAGTGCTTTCTCTTGTGGTAACTTTCTGTTAGCCACTATTATGGACTCTCCTCCTACCTGTACATTGGCCAGTAGAGGGTGCTCACACTCTACAAGAACAAAGGTGAAAAAGTGATTGCAACCATTACAGGGGTATTTATCCCTCCTTGGTATTGTCGGCAAAGTTTTTTCCCGTGTTGCGTTGATGCCTCTTCAAAGTCTGGCGGAAGGGTGTATCCTGGCTGAAAGGGTGTAATAATCTTCTCCATACTCCAACTACAGGAGAAGTGCAGGGAACAACAGAGCCACTCTCATTGCTTTCATATAGACTGACCAAAGCCTTTGCCCTGGTTAGCAGGAATGGACTGGTCCAAATCCTCCGAAGATTGGCTGTCCACCAAGGCTCTGAGCTCATCAGATCTTCCACACTGACAATGATGAAAGCAACGGTACATTGACGGGCAGCCATATCAGAGCCGTTTGAACATTCGCAGGGTGTTAAGCAGGATGTTTTTTGGGCCCCACCAACGCTCTTTGGGATTTTCTTTTCAGTACTTCTGAAGTCTGCTTCGGTACAGCACAGAGGCATCTACATGGCACACCAGGTCTGATGTCGGCTCCTCTAATCCTGCCGCTTAGAGCTAAAGACAAAGTTCGTCAGATGGAATTCGTGACATGTTGTTTGCTGATATGCTGCCTATGTACTTAACTTCACATTCCAAGCAGTAACTTCAGCTGCTCATATATCGCTTCTCACAAGCTTGTAAGGACTTCGTACTTGTCATCAGTTTGAAGAAAACTAATGTCCTTGCCCAATATGCTCAAGAACCACCTGTCCTCACAATCGACAATTACACACTTGCGGTTGTTCAGGAATTCACCTACCTAGGGTCCACCATCAGTGACTTCTGTCTCGATGCAGAAATCGTCAAACGCATTGGTAAAGCTGCCGCTACTCTTGCCCGGCTTACACGCGTGTGTGGAAAAATCCGAAGCCGTCCATTAAGACAAGGCATCAGTTGTACATCCTGCATCATCAGCACAGTACTGTATGGCAGTGAGACATCGACTACATACTCTAGACATGAGAAGAAACTCAACAGCTTCATCTGCGCTGTATTAGACGCATTCTGGGTGTCACTTGAGGCCATGGTGCCAAGTTCAAGCTCCTGAATCGATTGGGACCCCCACCATCATTCGCATTTCTTGGACTCGCACTCCGATGGCTGGGCCATCTCCGTCGAATGGAGGATAGCCGTCTACCAAAATATCTCATGTATGCTGAGCTTACTTCTGGCACAGGAAGTGGTCGCCCATGCTCACGCTACAAAGGATATTGGTAAGCGTGATATGTGTACGCTGAACATCGACATTGGGGGCTGGGAGAAACTGCTGATCAATGTCACATTTGTCGTAGCATCAGTGAACACACCTTGAGCTTGAGAACACAGATCATCAGCCAGTTTGAGAAGCAGCGGCTAAAGAAAGCTGCACAGATCTTTGGATGTCAAGCTGTGGACATCCTAGTATATGTAGCACCTATGCAGAGACTGCCACATCACCCCTGCCAACTCTAAGATTGGCCTCTTCAGCCCGACGTCGCTGATCACCTAACCTGTGACTCAATGGGGGCGCTTTATCCATAGTCGCTGAGATGACGGAGGGCCTGATGATGACATTGGCCAATCGATTCCCCTTTGGGGTAAAAGAGTGAGGGATGCTGGTGAATTTTTGAATAATCCACGTGGTTTGTCCAGTGCATTCTCTTGTGGTAAAGGTGTATCTAATGTAAGATAACAGAATACTCCTACATGTAGATTGTTTTTCCTTGAGGAAGAGTGAGGGAAGCTAGTGAGTTATTTCTACCTCCTCCTGTAGATTGTGCAGTGTATTTGCTTTGTGGACAAGTTGGTCTTAGGCAAGATAGTGGAATACTCCTACCTGTAGAGATTGGCCACCCATTCCCTTGAGGTAAGTGATGGAATAGTGAGTTATTAAATACTCCTACCTGTAGATTGGCAACGTGATGCGTTAGCAGTAGTAGGCAAAATGACTGGAAGGGAATACTGCAACATGTAGGTTGGCCACCCGATTTCCCTTGAGGTAATAGTGATGGAAGCTATTGAGTTATTTAATACCTCCTACCTGTAAATTGTGCAGTGCATTCTCTTGTGGTAAACTGTCTGTTAGACAAGATATGGAATACTCCTACCTGTACATTGGCTAATCGATTCCCCTTGAGTGATGGATGCTGGTGAGTTTATTGAATAATCCTACTGTGGTTTGTCCAGTGCATTCTCTTGTGTGTCTGGGGAAGATAATGGACTACTCCTACATGTATATTGGCGAACTGATTTACCTTGAGGTATTTCTGGAAAGCTATAGTGCTTTACCTTACTCAAGTCAGTGTGTTGGGTGCGTGGTGTATGCGTGGTCGCAGCATGAAACTGAAGTGTGATTCAAATCGGCTGATATACACTGCGCGTATAAGCCGGTACGAAAATGTACACGCAAAATATCTGTCTGAACGCGTTCGTTGACGTCTGACTCAAGGAAGATGAATGGACTATAGTTATATATTAATCTTTTCGTACTTGTATTGTGCAGTGCATTTCTCTTGGGGAAATTGGTCATAAGTCAAGATAAGGATACCCATACATGGTAGGTTGGCCAGCCAATTCCCTTGGGTAAGTATGATGTGAAAGCTAATGAGCTCACTAATAACACCTAACCTTGTAGATTGGCAACTGAATTTTTTAGCTAACAAGTGTCAAAGCCAGCATGATGATATACTCCTCCTGACGTTGGCCAACGATTTCTTTGGGTGGTACTTAGAATCTTGAAGAGTCTAAAAGCTAGTGAGTTTCTAAACACACCTAACTGAAGATTGGCCAACTGGATTCTTTGGGTAAAAATTGTCAAAGCGGACGATGATATACTCCGTCCTCTAGTGGTCAAACCAATTCTTTGGGGCATTAGGAATCTTTAGAGGCTTTAAAGCTAATGAAGTGTACTAAACAACTACGGCAGATTGGCCAAAATGATTTTCCATGTAGATTTCTTGAAGCTTGGGAGTTATTAATATGTGCCCTACTGTATATTTTCTGCAGTGCATTTCTCTTGAGGGTTAAAATTGTTGTAAGCCAATATAAAGACATACCCCAACCTGTAGGGTGGCCAGACCACCAACAATTCATTGGGTAAGTATGATGAAAGCTAGTGAGTTTACTAAAAACACCTACCTGTAAAAAAAAAAATTGGGCAAACTGATTGTTTGGATAAAAATTGTCAAAACCAAAATAGATGTTATACTCCTTCTGTAGGTTGGCCACCAATCCTTTAAGAGAATTTTTTTAAAGAGTCTTTAAAGCTAGTGAGTTTACTGAAAACCACATTAACCTGCAGATTGGCCAAATGATTTTGTTGTTGGATAAAAAAAAAAAAAAAATGTCAAAGCCAAAGGATGGATATCTCCTCTTGGAGGTTGGCCCAACCAATTTATTTTGGTGCAGTTAGAATCTTTAAACGAGGCTTTAAAGCTAGTGAGTTTACTAAACACACCTAACTGTAGATTGGCCAACTGATTCTCAGAAGGTAAGATTTCTGCGAAGCTGGTGAGTTATTAAACCCTACTGTAGTTGGTCCAGTGCAGCTCTTGTGGTAAGTGTCTGAGCCAAGATAATGGAATACCCCTACATGTAGGTTGCCAGGGGTGGGCCAATTCCCTTGGGGAAGTATGTGAAAGGTAGTGGCTCACAAAACACCTACTGTAGATTGGCCAACTGAAATTTGGGATTAAAAATTGTCACGCCATCTTAATGATACACTCCTTTCTGAAGGTTGACCAACCAATTCTTTGGGGGTACTTAGAATCTTTAAAAGAGTCTTTAAAGCGCTAAAAAGTAAGTGAGTTTTACTGTTACACATACCTGCAGATGGCTAAACTGATTTCTCTGGAGATGAAATCATCCAAAGCTACCTGTAGGTAGCACAACCAATCTTCGGAGTATTTAACCTTATAAACAGTCTTTAAAGCTAGTGAGTTTGATGAAAACACCTACATGCAGATTGGCCAAATGATTGTATTGAGATAAAATTGTCACAAAGCTTAATAGGAGATAGACTCCTTCCTGTAGGTTGCCAACCATTCTTTTGGAGTATTTAGAACCTTTAAGAGTCTTTAAAGTAGTAAGTTACTAAACCACACCTACCTGCAGATTGGCCAACTGATATCCCTTGTGTAAGATTTCAGGGAAGCTAGTGAGTTTATTTGGAGGGCGCCGCCCTACAATTGCTTGGTAGCCATGCAGTTGTATTATATAGTGTAAGCATTTTGTTTACTTTACTTATTTGTTTAGGTTCGACCACACCCATTGCCAGGAATTTGTAGGGATGATAGAAAACGGGATGGTTAGAAGGAGAAGGTATATGATTGAATACTATTGGCAATATATTGAAATCTGAAGAAAATGTTTTAAACCTCAGAATCGTAGTGATTTGCGAGAGATCTTTTAGCAGAGAAAGTGTTTTTGAAGAAGGAAATAAAATCGGGTTAGTTGTTAAGCTCGAGTGTTAACATATTTCGCGAGATGGTTTTAACCCGTTCAAGTGGTAGATGTTGTTCCGTCTCGGCTTCCTACTTGGTGCAGGGGGTAATTTTAATTAGTGAAATGGCTGAGCATTAGGCATACTTGTCTAGTTTGAATTCTTTACTGTTGTAATATATTATATATAAACTGTATAATATAAGGGGAATTATAGGGATATTTGTAATGGAGCATACGTATGATGTATTTTGAGAACACATCTTGCTTTGGGTTTGTCGCCTTGCGACCCCCGAAAACTAAATGGAAAAACGCACATCTTACGTCATAGCTAGTTTGCGAGATGTCCACGGTTGCAGCTTGCAGCGCGTTGGAAGAATGCGAATAATATATCCCATAATACATTATGTCAAATTGTCCATAACGCTGGTTGGTATAGTTTACTTTTTAAAGCTTGTAAAACTTCATTATATGCTAAGATGATTGCAAGTCTTAAAAATACCTCATTCTACTGCGGTATGGGAGATGTGAATGGTGAAATCGATCGCATGATCTATCTAGAAGATTAGCACCTAATCTGGACCACGTGTGAAAGAATCGTGTAACCACTACTATATCCCTAATACATTGTGTCAAGTATGCCAAATAACATGGTAACAAACAGTGGGTGACATACGAAATTAACGATGTGGTACACGAAATCTGAATACCTTATCTACTGTGTTGTGGGATTATGGTGAAATGAAAATGCATTTAATTGAATCCTTTCATCTCCAGTATGGGCACTTAAAGCACTCAAACGGGCTTCCGTGCTATGTTGTTCAGTGCATGCCAGATCTAATTGAACAGGTTTAAGCCTACGTGCTATAACGAATAAAAAAAAAATAATTTGCTTTTGCTGTGGGACAAGTAGTTTAACCAAAAAATTTGAAAGAGAAAAATTAGCCAATTGATATCTTAAACCATACATTAGCTGATTTGTTAGTTATTGGATGAGCCATGTCTGATGTAGATTAAAAATTGTGAGCTGAGAATTAAGCTATAACTGATTTGGTCATTTTGAGATAGGCCTCTTAAGTGCACAAACTTTGTTTTGAGCATTAAAATTGCGATATCAATTTTCCACCCGTATGTTTCCATACCGATTTCCTCAACTTATCCTCATGTGTGACTTCATATTGCGAATGTTTGGTACTCAATTTGATGCCAATAGAACTGAGTAACTCTAATCTATCGCGTGGTACCTAATTTATAGGAATTAGATTCCCGTAGAAATCGGGGGGGGGGGGGGCGTTCGGGATTTGCATGAGAGGTAATGTGGGCGTGCGCGTATGTGTGTTGCGAATTTGGGTATTTGGGTTGTATGTGTCTGTTTGTTTTGTGTAAATGAATGTGAAGATTTGAATCCTTTACCGTGTGATATTTTGGTGTTAATATATCCATCTCACCCTCTAAAACCAATGAAGTTATACGGCAAGGCAAGGTTGTGTTTAGAGGGTAAATGTTTTAGCCATTAACACTTTGTGTTTGAAAGTAAACACAAGGTGGGTTTAGAAATTAAACATTTGGTGTTTAGAAAGTACACTTTTGTGTTTAGATTTTTACTGTTTAGAGATGAACGTTTAAAAAGCTTTTCATACCACTAAATAGGCCTACCGTAAAAGTATCATTATATTTTAAAGATGGGCGAAATTATAAGCAGGTTTGCTAGGTTTGGTGGTGGTCATCCGTCTTTTTTACCCCTACATATTCCCAAGCTTTAATAACTCCGCCGAATACACGCAATTTCCAAGAGTTTAAGTAAATTCAACCCTTTAGAGTATACTGTATATTTGTTGGCAGAATGCCCGTATAATATTGTAAAATTACAATATCTTTAATAGTTACTGTGTCCCGAGACCCCGGTTGAAGTAGGCCTACAATTCAGTTCATAAGGTATCCTTTTGGTAAACTTTTGCCTCAAAAGCTCAATTTTAGCAAAATTTCGGCTCCCAATCCGGCAAATTTCACAAAATTTCAGTTCCTAAGACCCTACCTTTGGGACACAAATTAAGTTCCCAGGCACCCAAGTTCGAAAATCGGGCCGCACATCCCTACCTGAAAATAGAGCCACTCCTACCAGCGCAATCGATCTGCATTTAACTGTCATTCACAAAAGCCCCCCCCCCCCCCCTCCATCGTCAAAGACGCCCGAATAAGGTTTCCGGACAGGAACAACCAAACCCCTCCGGAATAAGCGAAAGCGAGAACCGCGAAATTATAATTTAATACTCCTACGACCTGTAGATTGTGCAGTGCATTTCTCTTGAGGTGAATTGTCAAGGCCAATATGATGATATACTCGTTCCTGTAGATTGGCCAACCAATTTCTTTTGTAGTATTTCAAATCTTTAACAGAGTCTTTAAAAAAGCTAGTGCGTTTACTAAACACACCTATCTCTGCAGATTGGCCACTGAATATCCCTTTGGTAAGATTTTTTCTGGAACTAGTGAGTTTAATATTTAATACTCCCTCCTGTAATTTGTGCAGGTGCATTTCTCTTGAGGTGAATTGTCAAGGCCAATATGAATTAACTCGTTCCTGTAGGTTGGCAAACCAATTTTCTTATTTCTTTTTGTAGTATTTCAAATCTTTAATAACGAGTCTTTTAAAAAAGCAAAAGCGGGTTTACTAAAACACCTACCTGTAGATTGGCCAACTGATTTCTCTTGGATAAAATTGTCAAAGCCATTGTGATGATACACTCCTTCCTATAGGTTGGCCAACCGATTTCTTTTGGCCTATTAGAATCTTTGTCTTTAAAGCTAGTGAGTTTACTGAATAAACCTACCTGCAGATTGGCCAAATGATTTCTCTTGGGATAAATTGTCAAAGCCATTATGATGATATACTCCTTTTTGTAGTTGGGGGGGGGGCATAAAGTTGTCAAAGTCATTATGATGTACTCCTACATGCATGTTCAGTTGACCAACAGATTTCTTTTGGGTATTAAGAGTAATCAGAGCAAATAATGCCAACAATTACTTGAGGTGTTTTAAAACACTACATTAACAAAAATGGGCCGATCAACCCCCCACTAATGCTGAAGGCCATTTTTGTGTCGTCTGCAAGAATTGCAGAAGGTACATAGGGATTACTCTGGTTGTATGTCTATGTGTGTGTGTGTGTGTGTGGTCAAAATGTTAACCCTTAAAGGGGCATTTCGTGATCCACAGCCTCGTCCCCCCGACTAATACCTCAAAAAAGGTGAGATTTTCATATCATCTGAACGGTTCACATTAGTAATCCATGTGTGCCAAATCTTACATGCAAATTCGATCGTGTGTGTAAGAAAGTCACAATTTTGTATTTTCTGTCCGTAAACAGACAGAAATTATTGCACAGTGGCCTATGGGACCGTGGGAAACAAGCATTTGCTCATAACACAAAACCGCAAAGTCGGGATCAGCTAAAAAGTTGTGAATAAGCTTTTCTCGAGGATATCTAGTGAACAATGAATAAAACAGAAGGTGCTGGAATCACGAAATGCACCTTTAATATATTGCATGCCATATGAGTTCCGTAAGGGCTACGATGATGTAACTTGGTGGAAAGGAGGGGGCGGGGTGGAGTCACATGTGGAGTGTTTGTAAGCCAATGAAGATGACTGAACTCACCTACCTGTGGATTGGCCAATTGATTCCTTTTGAGGTAGAGTGTTTGTAAGCCTATGAAGATGACTAAACACACCTACCTGTGGATTGGCCAATTGATTCTTTTTGAGGTAGAGTGTTTGTAAGGCAATGAAGATGACTGAACAAACCTTCCTGTGGATTGGTCAATTGATTCCTTTTGAGGTAGAGTGTTTGTAAGCCAGTGAAGATGACTGAACACACCTACCTGTGGATTGGCCAATTGATTTCCTTTGAGGTAAAGTGTCTATAAGCCGATGAAGATGACTGAACACACCTACCTGTAGTTTGGCCAGTGTATTTTCCTCAGATGTCTGTAAGTCAAGATGATGGCTTAATGAACTTAATAAATTCACCTACTTGTTGATTGGCCACCTCAGTTCCCTCAAACTATTGAGTCCATTTAATAATTTAATTTTTCCTTACATAAAGGTGTCTGTAAGCCAAGATTATGGCATATTCTTGCCTGTAGGTTGGCCATATGAATGGAATACACCTACCTGTAAGTTGGTCAACCATTGTCTTTTGTGTTAAGAGTGACCATAGCTAACTGAAAACACTAACCTGGAGATTGACTAATTAATTTTCATGAGGGACTGAAAGCCAAGATAATGAAATACTTCTAAGTTGGTGAACTATTTCCCCGGCTAGCTATAGTGAGCTGAGTGAATATAAGAGCATACTCCTACTACCTGTGGGTTGACCAATTGATTGAGGTAAAGTGTAAGCCAGTGAAGATGACTGAATACAACTACCTGTAGATTGGTCACCCAATTTCTCTTTAGATAAGAGTGATGGAAGCTAGTGAGATGCTAAACACACCTACATGTAGATTGGCCACAGTGCATTTTTCTCAGGTAATGATGTCGTGTAAGCCAATACAATGGCTTAATGAACTTAATGAATAACCTACTTATTGACTGGCCACCTCAGTTCCCTCAAACTATCGAGTCCATTGAATAACCCTACTTGTGGATTGCTCTTTGCATTTTTCTTGAGGTGAAAGAGTCTGTAAACTAAGATAATGGAATATTCTTATCGGTTGGTAGGCCAACCGATTTTCCTTGTGGTAAGAGTGATGAAAGCTAGTGAGCTATTTAACTGCCTATTGACCAATTGATATCTGTAAGCAAAGATAATGAAAAACTTCTTCCTGTGTCAACCAATTTCCTTTGTGGTAGGAGGGACAAAATCTAGTGAGCTAACTAAACACACTTACCTGTAGATTGACCAATTGATTTCTCTGGCGTTTAAAAGGTCTGTAAGCCAAGATAATGAAATACTCTTGTTGTAAGTTGGTCAACCATTGTCCTTTGTGGTAAGAGTGACCAAATCTTGTGAGCTAACTAAACACACTTACCTGTAGATTGACCAAATGATTTATCTGGCGTTTAAAAGGTCTGTAAGCCAAGATAATGAAACACTCCTTCCTGTAAGTTGGTCAACCATTGTCCTTTATGATAAGAGTGACCAAAACAAGGTCTGTGTCATGTTTTTATAACTTATGATTTATATGCATTTTCAAAGTCGTTTTTCATGACATGTTCCAAGTACTGAATAAAAATCAATTGATCAATTTGGGGAACCTTTTTGTGTTGTTTGCAAGAGGGCACATAGAGATTGCTTTGGTAGTGTGTGTGTGTAGTAAATATGTTAACCCAAATGTTAACCCTAAACATAATTGCCCACTGTTTCAGCATACATGCACACATTTTCAATGCATTTCCATGTAGTGGTCCTTGGGGAGTGCCCCACAGTTACCCCTCTCATGAGTGGGTCAAAGGTCATCTAGAGGTCAATAGACATGTCGATCGATTTTCATGACACTAGCATACATTGGTTCTTGGGTAATGTCCCACGTGTTGGTGACCTCATGCGACCTTGGTGATCTCATTTGACCTTTGTCCCCATTCACAAACCCGACAGCAGATGACACATGCATTTGGGACGAACGCGTTGTATTTTGCTGCTGTAGAGAATCTTTTAGGGTGTTCCTGAGAGGACAGTTTAGAACAAGAGAAGATTTCAATAGCTTACCACAATGCATTGCTTCCAATGGAGGTTTTTGTACAGGTCTGATGTGGGTCGTAATGAAACGTGCGCTAAATTGACAGTACTGATCACAAACTTGCATTTTTAAGGATTTCATCCTCTAAACGATCCACATGCAACCGTACAAAAAACTTCCAATGGAAGCAATGTTTGTGGGAAGCTACTGGTATCTTTTTGTTTAGAACAATTTCTTGTTCTTTGATTTCTTAGTGTGTATAGTTTCCATACACACGCATGCACGCGCTGAGGTAGTCTCTATATGCCATTGAAGATGACTGAAAATGCCTACTTGTAGATTGGGCAACTGATTGTGGTTTTAACTACTTCCTGTCCTGCAAGTTGGGATGAGCATTTTATTCCCATCTTTGCTGTTTGTACTCATCCCTCTGTATACTTGTGGGTATCCTTGTTGTGGTTTTCCCACTGAAGCTGTTGGGACTAGTTTTTCATGCTTGCATGATTTCCCTTTGCATGCCTTGAAGTAAAGTGTTTGTAAGCCAATTAAGGTAACTGAATACACTTAAGTTGGCTATCTACATGTAATTTCCTTTGATGTCTGAACATACTAGACAACCGTTTTCTCTTTGAGGTCATGCCATTGAAGGCAATTGGATAAAATATGTTTGGTCAACTAATTTCCCGTGATGGTAGAGTGTATGTAAGCTATTGAGAATAACTGAATACCCTTGCATGCAGATTGGGCAACTGAAATCTGTAAGCTAGCAAAGATGACCAAATACACTTTGGTTGGTCAACTGATTTCTCTTGAAGTAAAGTGTCTGTATGACAATGAAGCTAATTGAAAACACTTATCAGTAGATTGGGCAACTGATTTCTCTTTAGATAAAGTGGGAACTAATAGATGATTGAATAAAGTTGACCAACTACGTTTATGTAGTTGATCCTTGATTGGTATTGAATAGGCGGGCTTCTTGGCAAACTGATAAAGATTGGCATAAGTGCAGTACCACACAAAGAGTGCAAATATGTGTCGTATATGATGCTTTATTTGATGGAAGATGTGAGTGCAGAGGGAATATTTTCTAATGGGTGTATCAAAAAATTTCTGCTGATTTAGTCCTGATCAAACTATATCTGGACTGACTAGCTATTTTAACCACATCTAAAAAAAGGGCATAATATTATGCCCTGCAGTTGTGGCGGAGGGCATAATAAAATGTCCTGAAGACTGATGGAAATAAGGTATGCTAAGATTGATTGACCTTGACCCATAACTTTTAGTGGTCGCATGGGCTCTATGACCCTGGGTGTGACCTTGCTGGCCTTAAACAGGTCATGACCTCAGAAGTGACCTTTGACCTTGCACTGGAAGGAGAAGAGAGCTTAAATTAGGGTGACCTCAAAATGACTCAGCACATACTAATAATATTATTGAAATATACTAGCCGCATTCAAGTGATTACTTTGTATAAGGTCAATATTTTTGAGTTTGCAGTTAATTTTGGTGGCGAATTTGCCAAAGGCCCAAACATTTGTGAGTTTTATTTTCGCGATTGTCAAAAATTTGTTAAACAGGAAAGGTTTATTAAAATTCAAATGACCATGATGATAATCAATTCACCTCCCCGATAGTACTTTCAAGTCATTATGTCCCCACCGAACGAGTTCGAACGGGGACTATAAAATGAGCAGCGTCAGCCCACCCCCTGTTCGTTGTTCGTCCGTCAGTCTGTGATTTAAAAATGGTAACCCAATTGTTGTAATATGATTTATCTGGAGTCCGTGAAGGGCAACAAGATGTAACTTGGTGGAAAGAAGCGGGTTGAGGGTTCTCGACCCGATTAGATTTGGCATAAAATATGCTAAATTTAAGTAGTCTAATTCGCATAATTTCTGAAAAAGTATCCTGCACAAGGCCTGTGTACAAGTTTTTTTGGGAGTTCCGTAAGGCGGATAATGTTGTACTTTGGTGGAAGGAGCGGGCTAAGACTTCTCGACTGATTAGATTTGGGCGTATTTTTGGGCAAATTGAGTATGCAAATGAGCTAATAATATGTAAAAATCAGCTTAATTGCTAGAATTTTTGACACTCTACATTGGATACTCAAAAATTCCTGTGATGTATGGAAAGCCTATCATGGGCCCATCGTCTTTGCAATTTGAAAGTATGTGATAATTGGCTAGGTATGCAAAGGAGCTAATTAAATATGCATAATTGTTGTATCTCTGAAACGGTTACGTCGGGATAGGGCAAAATCCTTGGTACATGAGGAATAATATGCCCATAGGGGAGGGTGTTGGGGAGGCGGTTAGGTATTGCGGGGTTTGTGGAGGAGGTGCCGACGTTGCGGGGGTATTGGGATGGGGAGGAGTGTTACATGGGGGTGATTGACGGTGGGGGGGTGTTGCGTGGGTTGAGGGGTGTGGGGGCTGAGGGGGTGTAAGAAGGGGGTGGGTGTTGGGAGTTGTGGGAGCTGGGAGGGTGTGGTGGGTGGGGTTGGGGTCATGTGCGGGGTGTTGGGAGGGGGTGGGGTTTTGGAAGGATGTTGGGGAGGGGGTGGGGGTTGTTGCAGGGTGTTGGGAGGGGTGGGTTGTTGTAGAGCATTATCGCATGTTAGTGATTCCGACATTCGGCGGGGACATATTTACGTATCACGTAAATACGAGTTCGCCTTGGATCTTTTAAAGTTCTTACTATATTACCTTTTCATTGCGGCAACCCTGTTTCCTGGGGCATGTTTGCCAATTCTAATTACGGGTGGGTAAACACCATTATTCATGCCAGATTTCTTCCCAGAAAGCTGGTCTGTTTTGTTGGTCATATCTCCGGTTATTCCAGTCGCAAACTTTTTGGACCTTTAGCCTATTTCCCTATTGATGATCGGGTTATTAAGATTGAGTTAATGCAGATTTTCCAGTGTTTACTATGAGGTTTATAAGAAGTCGAATATGATAAACAATCCCAAACTACAGTACCTGTACACATGAAAACATGCCAAATGTCAAGGGGGCAAAGGCAAAATGCACATGGGAATGGAGGCTTAGATTTCAGAGAGGTTGAAGTTGAGATCGGGATATTTGTTTGTTGTACCCCGCTGGCCGCGGCGAGATTTTATGGTCTTCCTTGGCTTGAGTTTTTTTTTGTGGTTTTATTTTTGCGTTGTACTTTTATTGTGAAATTTGCGAAAATAAAAAGCCTCGCGAAAATTTCTACTTATACAGTAATACCAGTGGCCAGCTTATTTTATGTTCTAGTGTGTGTACTGAACAGATCGTCTGTCGATTGGCCAACTTATTTCCTCTGGGGAAGAATGGGTAGGGTTTTGGCTGATCCTAGATGTTTTGCTAAAATGTGAAAGGAACCCACTCTCAAACTCACCATCCTTGTATTACAGTCTTGAAAGTCACAGCAGTGTCAGTATAAGTTGCTGTTGTATCATTGTGACAAATTTGTCAGTCCCTTTGCTTTCCAAGTCTAATGGTTAGATTAGCAAGCTGTTTGCTTGCTTCTGCCAATATGATGACATTTTCAAAAAAAAAGGTGGCAGATTCCAAAATGTTTTGGTTTTAACAGTTTGATTGGAAAATTACTGAAATTACCCCCATTGATTTTGACATGCGAGTCAACCGGTCACTCAAACAGTGTTTTTACAAACCAAACAAACTTTATTTGGGACTTTGTAAACTAATATAAGATTGTGAGAGCTATGTTCAAGTACCATAAGGATGTGTATGGTTATTAAATGTTATTATAATTTTTATCTATTTTCTGGAAATCCTACAATGATTTTCTAAGAGAAATTCATTAAAGTTGGGCAACACACACTATGAGTTACAATATGCTCATCCACTAAGGACACAGTTTAGTGGGTTGTACTTGTACATGCATTGACATGAACTGACCTTGTGTGATCTGGGTATCATATATCGTACCCAAAAACAAGGGGGTGTATTTTCTAAATACATTGGTGAATGAAAGCTACTGAACTGTGCCAAGGGAATTGAGATTTTACTAGGTCATAGTGACAATCATGGTCTGATTTTTCATATGATATTTTTCCTCACATGGAAGCATATGACCAAAAAACATCCGATTACAAATTTTGAGTTAAATCGTTCCAGCCATTTTTGGATAGTAGAAGCAAAAAATGTGTAATGAATTTGCCTATAGGACAGATTGTGTTAATTAATGTGGTCGACCATATTCTTAGACGCTTTTGTTCATAACATCGAAAGGAAACATTTACAAGACTACTTTGTAGTCCCTATTTGTGTTAGGTCCATGTAATTACCATTCCGGTCACGATTCACTCATTTAGTTTTATTTCGCTCACTGAAGGACAAAAGCGATAGAACGTACCTTCGGCCACCATCCATGGGATTAACTAGTGGTACGATTTAAAACAATAACAGCCCTTTTTTTGAAAAGCGCCCCCAATTTTCAATTTGACAATTTTGCTTAGTTGTGTTGTAATTGTCTAGTAAACTATAAAACTGTGAGTGGTAATGCTCAAATTTGCGTATTTGTCATAAAATAATCGATTTTTGTAATTGCAATTGGAACCTTGATTGTAATTTGAAATAGTTCCTCCTCACAAAAATGACCTCTAACTTGACTTGCCTGAACCAACGAAACAACTGATTGATGAGCGTAGACATGTACATGGCACAATTTCCTGGCTATTTCACACTGGAAGGACGTTTCCTGCAGCCGTTAAATTATTATCGGAGATCTCCGATATTAATTATTCTAATTACAAAATTCTTACTTAGAGAATATTGAGCTCTACCATTCACTGGTATTGTTTACTAGTCAATTACCAAGCAACTGTGCAAAAAAATCTAAAAATTCTGGAAAATTGGGGGCGCTTTTTTGTTCCCCAAAAAATGTGTTGTTTATTGCCTTTTAAACTAAGGTAGAAAACCAGGGGCCCAGTCTCAAACATTGGGAGGAAAACCCTACGTGTATACCTAACTCATGCGTATGTCTACATAACAGACCTTTTTCATACCAGTTACATAGTGCTTGGATCATAATGGTCCCACTTAGGCATGAACATAGTATGCACATAGATTGACGGACTGGAGTTTCGGGAACGGATCCCTGGTCCTTGATGCAGCCCCCCTGACAAAACATTCCTGTGTTATGTTACTTGTTTTTGACTTAGTTTAGCCCAACTGGGCCACATGTAAATAATTTGTTTACTCTTGCTATGTTTATGCCTTAAATGATGTATAAAATTCCCAATCTAATTATAATTAATTGGTTATTTAATCAATGCAAATGTTGTTTAGTTGTGTTAATCTTTCCAAAATAAGTGAATGGAACCACAAGAGAGATCACATATTGAGTAATGATGTTTTTTAATTAGACAAGCAACCATGGTATAAAACAGTTCAAACCGGCCCCACAAAATCAGAGGAGGATTTAAACCAATCCCAAAGGCCCATATGTACTGTACAAAACACATGTCAGTGTTTAAGAACTACAAGACATTTCATGATTCATGGTAAAAATCACCTAATACTAATGCTGCGTGGGCTAAAGGAGTGTTAGAAGTTGGGAATTCTCGAATAGGATTTTGTTTTAATACTAACAAAATTGCCAAATATGATAACATTAACCATTTTCTACTCAATAACAAAAACCTCAACAGGAATTCATGAACACTGAAATGAAGCCTGAATCCTAGCTAGGTAAAGTTCTTGTACGTGAAGGTGAATATATATTCGAAAAGTTATGCTCCAATAAAATATGAAACCATCTAGATTTTATCAACAGCCAAGACCCAAAACATGCCAATGGAAGTAATGTTATTCATAAACTAAAATCTAGCCAAATTGGTGGAACACGGCTGCTCTTTTTGCCCCGATTACTTGTCGTATTTTTCTCTTAAAGAGATATAGAGGGGGGGACATCATGTGACACCTTGGGTTGGGGAGGCTTGGAGCATCATCTATACATGCACCCCTCCTATCCCCACCACTCAATGTTGGGTTCTCGTAGGGTGGCGATAACAAAATTTCAGGATTCAACATTGTCCAGGGGGGAGACGGGGGCATTTGAAGTAGGCCTATAAAAAAGTGTTCCAACACTTTTGGTGGAGATTGTAGTGCCTAGTTCACTGTATGTCCCAGTTGTGAATCTTCACCCGCCCCCCTCAGGTTCATGCAAAAATCAGGCTTATTTTCGGCTATTAGAGGTCCTCCACCCCGGGGTCCCCCTCAAAAATCAAGGTCTCGATATGCCGGTGTTGACCGTCTAGAGAAGATAATCAATGTGCATAACAAAGAACATTTTACATCTCGATGCAGAGCATACTACTGTAAGATGTACGGTGCAAAATTTGGTTATGTATTTTGAAGGCGTTTATTGTTTCCCATGACTTGCAAAGTGTTGAAGATTAAAGAGACACAAGGACAGTCACACCTGAAGTGAATTAAGCGCATACGGCTTCTTTTGTAATAAGATGATTTTTTGTTTGCACGACATAGGGACTATTATGATAGTGGGCAAGTTCAAAACAAAGTTTGTGGTTTCTTTGTACTTGTTTGTTCAATACAACTTTGTAACAATATTCTTGGTAGCGGGCCGACAAACCATTCAAGTGCAATTTATGAGAAATTTGTATTCTAAAAAAACAATCTCATCTTTGTCACTTTAACCCTCTGTCTACCTGAGCACTTTTGTAAACAACAACTCCCGAAGGTGGGGATGGTACCACCCCCCCCCCGTGATTTTTGTTATGAACATCCGATTCTGGAAATTGGTACCAAGGATAGCTTAGAGTTTCTTCTTTCCATTGCGTACCAAAATAAGCACCAAACATCCCCATTATGACGTCACTTGACGTCAGTTGAGGAAAGTACGAAAATTACTGAATATGGGGCGGAAAATTGATATTTTGCAATTTTAGGCACAAAACCCTTCTTATAGCCATAAAATGCTCTCATTATATAAAACTAGTCATTTCCCATCAGTAGAGTCAAAAAAACCTCATGAAAATCTGATATTCGTAACCTTTTTGGCCAAAAAAATTGAATTTTCCCCTATTCCACAACTGTGTGTCTCATGGAAAATTGCAAGTTTTGCTGACATGCGAACTTTAATGACGTTATTGTGATGTAATGCTAGGCAGGTTGGGACTCATTTTGGATTCAATGGAAAGAGTGAGGACTATAGCTATCTTTGGTACCAATTGTCGTGGTACTCCTGTGTAGTGCTTGAAATGTTGGAACTTCTCTTCGGAAGGGGGGGGTTGCCACCCCCTATCCACGGTTTGGGATCACCCTGTATCCTACCTATACCCCGGTGGATCTTACCTATACCCCGGTGGATGTTTGTTTTTTGATGAAAAAAGGAGCCGAACATGTCAATTGACAATTACATTAAATAATTGGGCACCAAAAGGATGTTTTTAAGAACCGGGGAAAAACCCGAAGGGGGGTGGTAACCACCACGCCCCCCCCCTTCGGTAGACTTAGGGTTAAAATAGCTAACATAGACTGGCTTTCTTCAAATATATACACGTTCCCGGTACACATACTTAATTAGCCAAGAAATCAATTCTCATTTGAAAGTCAATTAAATTCCAGTGGTTTTGTCATTTTCTGTTTTATGGGAAAATGCACATTGCAACTTTTTGAATAGTAAATTTCACTGTTAAAAAAATTTGACTTCCCAATAATCCTTGATGCAGGGGGGGGGGGGGGGGGGAGCAATGATTTCAGGCTATCAAAATATCTATTTTGTTTTTAAAACAAGTTGAAATTTGGGACAGATAATGCATATTTTGAAACCCTCTTGAACCCTGCATTTGATGAAGTTTGAACAGTTTTTGTTGGAGCAAGTGTTATCGTTTTATTTTTATCCCAAATTTCATATAGTTTATTTTGTCCCAATTTTTTTGGTTCAAATTGTTTACTTTATTTATTATATTTACGACCAGTGTGTAATCTCTTGTGGTTCCTTTCAATAAAAATATATTATGTATATGCTTAGCTTGCAAACTTTATCATTTGTTGTAAATTTTGATTACTTTTTAGGACTGTTAATCAACAAACTTCCTAAGTAGAATTAGCTTTTTTTATTTGTTCCGCTAATTTCATAATGAGAAGGGATGTCACGTTTTTTCTGAATTGAATAACAATATAAACCTGTTTTGCTCTGTGCAGATGTTGAATGTATTAAAATTTGTCTTGTCTAAAAAAAAAATGAAAAAAGTTAAAACTAAACAATACCGTAATTAGCAATAAAAAAGCCAGAAAGATATACAGTATTGATCTTATTCTTAGTTTTAGTCCCTATGTTGATTCTAACATAGAAAGTAATAAGGGTAAAATTTCACATTTTGGACAAATAGCAGGAAACATTAACCTGAACAGGGGCCAAAAACATTCATTATTGTGATTAAGTGAGGCGATTATACTTGCTTTAGTTCACATTAGAGGGTGACATAACACGAATTGCCTTTGCTATAGCATTTCAATTCTGCCATTCGATACTTCTTCTAATTCTTAGGTCCCTCTTTTTGTTTCTTGGGTACAAACAACACCACCACTGGTGTTGACCTTTTAAAGGCCCACTCAGAGATTTGAATATAACTTTTTGTGTATTAATTATAAATAGGCACCTAAACTAAAGATAGTCACCTAAAATGGTAAATTCCAAGTTTGAGAGAGTATTGTTTTTGTTTTTGATTTGCAGTACACAGCCATAGGATACTGTTATAACAAAATTTCCAATCCGGAATTTATAACCACGTTGTGAATTTGAATATATGAAGACTTAGATTTGAGCTTATTGTTATTTCACACAGTTATTAGTATATTATATGGACACGCCTTACGTATCAGCAAAATACATGATTTGTTTTAAAATTGAGGGCGCCCTCCTCGGGAAATCTCCGAGTCAGCCTTTAACTTGAGATCAGAGTATAGTAATTATGTAATGGAGTATTTAAAATAGGTAATAATGCTTAGGTGGAGTCATTATATTATACCCTTCACATCTGTTACATATTTTATTACAAAGTACATAATACATAGTAGGTACGAAGGGTATAATGTTATTATGCCAAATAGGTTTATGCAGTACTGCTAGTTGACAAGTGTGATATTAGATTTACCCATTCATATCTTCAGTAGTCAAAAATCACTCGCAACTTTTGTGCAATTTCTTTCTGGCTCCGTTTTAGAATGGACCTGCCCAACAATGATTTGAGTTTTGAAATTTTCTATTTTAGATACAATGAAACATTATTTGAGATGAATATGATCAATATGTATTTTTTTCTTGTTTTTTCCAGAATCTGGAGCTATTTTTCATAAATATTGTCCTCAGTAAAACAAAGAATATTGTATGTTACATTTTGATGTAGAGTTTTAGACAATAAAATAAAAGTTTTTGATAACATAATCATTGATGTATGCACTCTCCTAACACAATACACCAAACCCAGTTTTATTAAATGCATTTTTATCAAACTTTATGTTAACCCAAGCAAATGGTTTGTGTAAGCTTTGTGTTGATTTTCCTCTTACTTGCATTTTGACAATAAACATATTTCTAATTTTTCTATCAATGAACTTTTTAAGTTAAAATAAGTTTGATGATTTTAAAGTGTTAAAATATAAAGAATGAACTTGTGCTTGTGAACCATTGTTATGTGTAATAAAAGATGAAAAAGAAAGTTCTGTACGTTATTATTATTATTGTGTCCGCGTAAGTTCTCCCTAAGCTTTTAAATTTTAACTTCAAAAATGTAAATAGGCCACAATTAGCCGTACCTGGGGAAATCAGGAAGCTCTTTGCTGGGAAATTTGGCATTTCAAGGACAATTTTGTTTTTCCATATTAAAAAATTACTGCAAGTTGGATCTTGCAAATTTCCTTGCCTTTTATGCAATCCCGTATGAAGGCAAACATAAGTCAACTGTCATGCTGAGGTAATTAGAGGTCAATTTGCACATATCCCATATGAGCCTTGGTCAGGTGGTTCTTGTGACCAAGTATTAAGTTAATAGGGTAACAACATGGAGATCACAACATTCGCACCTTTAAACACTCAACACTGAATCCTGAGGAAACAAAGAAAATGAACCTAACACTACATACAACAACTTCACAACAACATATACCAAACATTACAACCATTCATTCCCTTTACAAAAGAAGACCCTTAAAAATCGTAATCATAAGCAACCCTAATGACAACAGCCATAAGCACAAGCTCTATAAAACATATCTGAAGAAAAACACCAGCACCCAAACAACAATACAAACAATACAAAAACAAATTAACTTCAATTGTTCGTATCGCCAAGAAAAAACAACACAGAACAAATTCAGAAATTCAAAAATGATCTTACCAAAACCTGGACATTCCTCAACCTTCTAGGCAGGAAGGTACTAGGTATCCACTAAAATCCCGACTTTTTCGCTCATGTCCCCGACTTTTTCACTCATAACAATAAACACATAACTGACCCGCTTGTCATAGCTAACGCATTCAATGATCACTTTACTAATCTGGGCAAAAAATGGCCAACAAAATCCCACCTAATAATCCATTTAATAAACACCTTCCAAAAATACACCTCTATTTTCCTTAATCCAGTTACAGTAGATGAAATGCACAAACTTCGCCACCTGCTAAAAACCTGGGAAAAGTATGGGTGCCGATAACACAATTAACCAATCACTTCTTACAGGAATTTTCCCAGATCACCTCAAGTCAGCCAAAGTCATTCCTATTTACAAAAACAAAGATGCACATAACATTACTAATTACAGGCCCATTTCTGTTCTTCCATCTCTTTCAAAATTACTTGAAACAATTATGTATACACGTCTGTCTACCTTTTTTCAATAAGCACAACATTCTTGGCAATGAACAATACGATTTACGGCTCAAACTCCCAACCTACATGTACATGGCACTTCTTGAACTAACAACCAACTTAACCTGCACTAAAAGTAAACTCCACACCATGGGGTATTCCTGGATCTCTCCAAGGCTTTCGACACCATTGACCACAACATTCTTCTTCACATGTTTTATCATTGCGGTGCCCGTGGTGTAGCCTTGGAGTGGTTCAGGAGTTACCTAACTAACCGCTCATAATCAGTCCACGTACATTCCATCGCATCATCCATAAAACCTATCACAGTTGGCGTCCCACAAGGCTCAATCCTTGGACCCCTACTTTTCATCATTTACATCACACCAGCTCAGCAGACAGAGATTGCGCTCCCGTCGACCTTTCTGTCGACACGCTGCTAAACTCTCCAGCTCCCCATTCAACATCTCACAGACATGGAACACTGCCTGGCGAGCTACCCCAAGACCAGACCAATGCACTATAACACCTATGACAAAACTCCCACCTGGTCCCTTTGAACAGGAGTCGGTCGTTTCAACAGCAATATGCACCGATGGGGGCTGTGACCATCTCCATCCTGTCAATGTGGCTCTCCATCACAGACTGCAGATCACATTCTCAATGAGTGCCCTACCTTTCGTCCATCGGTGGATAAGACCTCTCAAACCCCAACCAATCAACAGTGAGCTGGCTCCAACAAATTCAACACATGTAACTGCTGCCTCATACGCAAATAGAAGATCATTTACATGAACGACGGCACCCTATGGGGTGTCCAGTACATATCTCTCACCTATTTCAACTCATTATGTTACAATTGATACTTTGGTTTATGAACTATGATATAATGTTAAGTTTTATACTTCTGTTAGTATATGTTATGACTAGAATAAAATGATCTTAAAAACAAAATCTTGAGATGTTTTTTTCTACAAGTTTGAAGGGTGCTAAATCAGAATTTTTGGGTCCAACCTCTGGCATGTTGGGAAATGTGAGAATTGTGAAAATAGGGGTAAAATTGAAATAAGTCAAATTGAGGATTTTTTTACATCACCTCGGTATAAGAACAAAAATTCTCTGATTTCTCCAGGTTCGGGAAATGAGTAGAGGAGGAAAGCTATTACACACTGGGCAAGAAATACGTTCCAGACCAGAAAAGTCAGCAAACGGCTCTTTTCAGAGCCACCAGAGAAAACAATAAAGGTTGTCTTTTAGGCCGTCTAACTAGGAAGTCACGCCGGTTGAACAAACGAAAGAGAAGCGCGCACGCGCGGAAAGATGACCGTAAAAAGAACGGCTCTTTTCATATCCACCAAGTTCTTAACAAACTACAAATCGATCAACAAGAAAGTTCATCGAAGTGCGATGAAAGTGTTCTATTTTTTTTAGAAAAACATTTAGATTCTCGCACAAATCTTGGGGGGGGGGTTATTTCCTAAGTACGTATGGGTTCTTGTTGGATCTATACATGCATGGGTCAGAAATTAGACCTGAGCAGTGCTTGGGGGGGGGGATTAAGCCCTAAGGATCGAAAAACACGGCTTGTTAGCTCTCGTGGTGGGTACACCAAGGTGTCTGCCAGTTGCTTCTCATCTATATACAGTTAGGCCTACTGTGGTGTAGCCAATCCATTGTTTAGAGTTCAGTGTTTTTTGAAACATTTAAAAGGGTTGCTATGTTGGGGAGTTTTGAAAATCGTGTACTTCAAGATAAAAACAAGGACAGCATTCACTAAATTGCTGCACTTCCGATAAAATTATTTTGTTTTTGTATTGTTTTTTCTTCTCCGAACTCAAAACGTCCATATCTCAAAGCGACCAGAATGTAACCGTGTAATTCTCAGCTCACGCATCGCTGGGAATGTTGTCTCTGACCCGGGCTCTGACCATTGTCAGATGCCATACGTTTGGGTTTTGTCCCCGCGAACGAGTTCGGAACGGGGACTAGGAAATGGGACACATTTTTCTGACTCACTTTTCTCTGAAACCCCTAGAACAGGGCTGCACCTAAAGGTAAGGGGTTCGAATTAGGATTAGGAGGGTTAGTATTAACGTTTCTTGTGTAATGGTTAGGGTTCGGGATACAGCAAGTAAACAATAATTTCGTCGTTTCAGGGACACCATTTTGCCAAAAAAAAGCTCGTCAACAAAAGCGGGTCACCGTATGTAATGGAAAGAGCGACCGTGTCCCAGTTCGCGGTACACTATCAGACGGGCTCAAGACTATGCTGCATCTTTAACATTTTGATTGGGTTTGTTGTTTGAGATATGTGTTCAGAGTCCAAGTAAACACACGGCTTCCGTGTTGCAGTAGTTAGGTGTCTGTAATGCATACTTGCTTCAATGATTTTAAAATATTTATTGACAAATTGGAAAGTTTTCAGTTTCAATCACGGGCAGTGCTGACACACCTTGCATACTCCTGCTGACTACTGAACTAATTAACCTAATCTTTAATCCTAAAAGTAGTCCATATATGCTAACGCATCTTGGCCATTACAAAACCCTGATCCTAAACCCTAAAGTAAAACTAGCCTATAGTCTTGTGAAGAAAGAAGCCTAGTCTTATGAAGAAAGAAGCCTAGTAGTCATTGGATAGGACTTGATCTTCAACTACCCCGAACATTTGCAAACAGGGGATGTTGTTGTAACCTTGTCAATGAACGGATTTTGAGTCAAGAAACCTCGTTCACACATTGTAATGATTACAGATGATGTAGTGTACTTGTGACAATTAACAGTATTAGAACTGCTGAGTCTGGAATCAAAATTAATCAAATGTTCTGCATGGCTTTAACTTTTAGTCAGTGGGCACACGTCATCCTGTTGCTATTACTTCAGAAGGTTTGCCAAGTTTGATTTTTCACGTTCATGTGTTCAATAACACCACAAGGAATAACTTCCAACTTGTTGTCTAATTCTCTAATTGTCTTTTTTTTAACTGGTGAGGGCGCTTTTTCAAAATGGCCGCCAAATGACATATTTTTCCAAGAATCTCTTTAAGGAAATGCCCATATCATGTTGCAACGGGAGGCGGGTCCTGGCTTTATTTGGGTCCTTCTAGAGATCCAACATCGCAGTAAGAAGCCGTCATCATCAAGTGCCAGATACCCACGTATCCCTGATAGATATAAACTTCAGGAGGTGCAGGTGGTACCGGATCATGTGAGGGAGATGTGGTAGCGTGCTTCCTCACTTAACACCTCTTCGACAGTACTTTCACCTTGATCTTTGTGATCATTTGAGTTATCACCCGAGTCAATCAGACCAAAAGATGAGAGTCAAAGCAAGTCATTTGAATGCTATGAGTTAAATATTTATTATTATTTTATCTCTTTCTTGTTACTTAACACATTTTTACTGATGTTTACAATTTGAGAGTGCTTCGGACATGAGCCCTTTTAAGGGAATTCTTAATTCAGATGTACGATCTTTAAAAGTGTTTCTGGGTTTTAAGTGAGTCAATGAACTGATGAACGTGAGCAAGAAAAGGGGTTTTATTCACCTGAGGCAGCGTGGGCTGTATACACAGCAGCTTACACCTGCAGGCGATAGCCCGAGAGGGCTGACCCACTCGGGGTGAGATCTACTCAACAACTCTCTAAACAATGGCAATTTCTCGCCTTTTATACCCTATTTTGTTATGATTTCGAACTGCGTCTGTTCCAAATATGCGTGTTTATTCTGAGCGTAACCTGCGCACAATCAGCATTGGCTAGAAGTTTGGGTCGTAACCATTTTATGCATAGGTAGAAAATTAGCCAGCCAAAGTGTTTCTACTCAAGACAAAATGTCCATAAATTAAGGGGCATGGCCATGACATTTGTTTTACCAATATTCTTACATCTTATATACGATTCTTATCATAACTTAATAAACTAGATTATACAGCTATTTTCAAGGACTGATTTGTTGAAACTATAACTTTAACTATTTTTCTCATAATTATGGATCTAGAAACACATCGTCTGTGACAAGTTTACAAGTTGTGTATCAGACGGCTGCCAAAGTGCCGTTTTTGGTCTAATAATGACAATATCTAGACATATTTCTTACTTTTGGGTACTAAAAGTGACACTCTGGACCGTTTTACAATGAAATCTGTGCTGATTCGTATTTACACATAACAATGACATGAAATGAGTGACATTTAGAGTTTCTGTGTGAAGGTGAGTTTCAAATTCGGCAGGGTTGCGAAGAAGAAACTGGGGGACACTCTCGGAATTCCTGCCTTTTTACTCGTGTAATAACAACACCAGGAGGTCATGAAAACATGCTCCAACTTTAGCATGAGAGGTTTTGAGAGTATAGATTAATGAATTAAGAACGTAGGTTGGGCTAGGGACCGTGGTGCAATTATTGCAACGTGGCAAGCCGACATTCGTTACAATGTTATAATGTTGATTTTTTGTGCTAAAATTGGTCTTTTATTATATATGCTTAATGCATAAATATTAACAATATACTTTAAGGGGTTTAAGGGCCACTTAATGGGTTTAAGGGGTCATAAACTCTTAAAATACATTGATATGTGAAGCCTTAAAAGAAGCCTTAGAAACTGTGCCCAATCGGAGGGGCCCCACACTTAACCTCAGGCTACATTCGACCCATACCTTTCCATATGGAAACCTTAGCGCCATCGTCCTGGAACCACGCCAGGAGTGTTGGAGCGAAACACTGAACTTGAAGGACACATATACCTGCACGTGGCCATCCATCCTTCAGACAGAAAATGGCTCGGTTTTTATATCAACAACGAGACCTTCCCGTTCAAGAGCCTACGCTTCAGGCTAACCACGGCCCCAAGGACTTTTGACGAGGATAGCCCAGGTGATTGCCGATTAGCTCTGCGGTGACAAGGAATGTTCATTTATGTTTACCTCGACGACTTGCTGATCACTGCCCCATCCCCAGAAGCCCTCCAACCATCCCAGACCCTGAAGTTCCTGGGCTCGGTCATAGACGTAACTTTATTTATTTATTTATTTATTTATTACAATTTAGAGGACCGAGCCCTCAGAGGTATACCCAACAGTGCTTAACCACTCTACTAGGGGTATCCCTCGAAACTGACCAGGACGGCTTGGGACAATCAGGGGTTGCCACCCTACTCTTCTCGACACTGACTGTGATACACATGTACAGATTAGATTCTCTGTACATGGGACCGACGGCTTAACGTCCACTCCGTTATTCTCGTGGTTCATTTGCCCAAGTCCAAATGAACCACGGGGGAGCCCGGGAGAGCGGAACTCTAGTTTTTAATCAATAGTTCTTATACAAATTAAATCCAGAATTTAGTACCCGATTAAATCCCAGCTAGTGGCCCTACTGGTGTTTGAACCGGGGATCTCTTGCACCAAAGGCGAATATCCTAACCAATGGGCCACGCTCTTCCACTTCGGCAGAGGGAAGGTGTTCCCGAAAGCAGAGAGAACAACAGGCATCATCCTTTGCGCAAGGGGCCTCCTCGCCAGGCAAACGGCTCCAGCCAAACTGTGGTTACGGCTTCTTGGCCTTATAGCCAGCCTCACAGCATCCTTCCCCAATGCCCCTACGTGTATACAGCTTCGCGTTCTTTTCAAGTTAAGCCCGTCTCCCCAAAGGTCCACCACGCCCTCTGATGGTGGATGCAGCCTCACAACATTCACCCTGGGTGGTTCCGCTTCCACGATCACTATAGACACGTCCAGGACGGGCTGGGGAGCCCATTGGGAAGGCTGGCGATTGGCAGTGTCTTGGACTCCAGCCACTGCGAAGCGTCACATCAACCTTCTGGAGCTGTGGGCGGCCCGCCTCGTATTACGGCGCCTATTTCCCAAGGTCAAGGACCAGACGATTGCCCTACGCTGCAACAACCTCGTGGTAGTGACTTCATGGTATAAGCAAGCAGGGAGATACTCTCAGCCTGAATCTATGTCAACAGACAATCAAGCTGCCGATATGGTGCCACCGCCACAGGGTCGAGCTCCAGGCAGTCCATCTCCCGAGAAGCGGCTTGGGGCCGACCAGGTAACCTCGTCAATCAATACGATTATGGTATGTGTGCGCTTTATTCCGTTAATGTGTTTATTTAAGTATTACAAAACACGATCTTCAGCTGGCTCGAATTTCGTGGTGTTCGTCTATAGGCGCACGTCTTGTAATCAAGAGGTCCTGGGTTCGATTCCCACTTCTGACGATTTTAATCTATTGTTTTGGGACTTGGAGATTGCAATGGAAACTACAGAGTTGGCTAAACTGCGATTTACACGGTAAGTATAGGGTTACCTGATCGGCCCCTAGCCGCTTGTCATCTCCCGGGAGCAGGCAACATTCTAGCGGGTATCCTGCTGAGATGGGGAACAACCATCCATGCCCCGGCCAAGGCTAGGGGCTTGCCGGTGGAATGGCACCTCAACCTAACAGTGTACTGTCTTCAACAAACCCAGCGGCCTCTAATTGACCTTTTTGCAGCGGCTGCGAACAACCAGCTAACGACATACTGTTCCTGGGTAGCGGACCAGAATGCGTTCGCCATGGACGCAATGACGATCAGCTGGGACAGGATCTTGGCATATGCGTTCCCCCGAACCGATGATACCCAGGGTGCTGGAGAAGCTCTCGAGATCCAGCGGGTGCAACATGCTTCTAATAGCCCACACTGGCCCAGACAGATGTGGTTCCCGAAGGTAGTTCCTCTCACGGTGGCGGAACCTTTTTTACCTCCCAGGCAGATGGCTCCAGTCAAACCGTGGTTACAGCTTCTTCGCCTTATCGCCAGCCTCACAGCAGTCCTTCCCCAATGCCCTACGTATGAGATACAGCTTCACGTTCTATCCAAATTCAGCCCCAAGAGGGGTCGGATGTTGAATGGTATAGAAGTCTCTCCAAAGGTCCACCACGCCCTCAGTGGATGCAGCCTCACAACATTCACCCTGGTGGCCCGCTTCCACGCCCACCATAGACACGTCCAAGAGGGGATGGGAAGCCCACTGGGAAGGCTGGCGATTGGCAGTGTCTTGTACTCCAGCCATTGCAAAGCATCACATCCACCATCTGTGGGCGGTTCGCCTGGCGTTACGGCGCTTCCTTCCCAAGGTGAAGGACCAGACGATCACCCTACGCTGCAACCACCTCACGGTAGTGATTTATATAAACAAGCAGGGGTCCGTTCCCAAAACTCAGTCGTAAATCTACGTGCATACTATGTCATGCCTGAGTGGACCATTTGTCCAAAGCACTGTATAACTGGTATGAAAAGTAGGACATACGCATGAGTTAGTATATACGTATGGCTACGCACGAGTTTGGGGAACGGGCCCCTGGGAGCCACCCGCTGCCTGACTCTATGTCAACAGACAATCAAGCTGCTGATATGGTGCCTGCGCCACATGATCGAGCTCCAGGCAGTCCATCTCACAGGAGCAGGCAACATTCTAGCGGGTACGCTGTCGAGAAGGGTAACAACCATCCATGCCCCGACCAAGGTCAGGGGCTTGTCGGTGGAATGGCACCTCAACCCAACTGTGTGCAAGGTGGTCTTCAACAGACTCGAGTGGCGTCTACTCAACCTTTTTTTGCAGCGGCGGGGAAAAACCAGATCCCGACATACTGTTCCTGGGGAGCAGACCAGATGGCGTTCGCCATAGACGCAATGACGATCAACTGAGACAGGATCTCCTCATAGGCGTTCCCCCCGATAGCGATGATACCCAGGGTGCTGGAGAAGCTCTCGAGATCCAGCGGGTGCAACATGCTTCTAATAGCCCACACTGGCACATACAGATGTGATTCCCGAAAGTACTTCCACTCACGGTGGCGGAACCGTTTTACCTCCCGATGAGGAGAGACCTCTTGATGAATCCGGACAAGACTCAAGTTCCTCTGGCGACAATTCAAACCCTTCACCTAACTGTATGGCGACTTTCATCAGATCCTACACGGCAGGAGGCCTTTCTGAAGAAGCTGCTGACCTGGCAGGAAAGGCAAGACATCCTTCAACGAGCAAGACTTACAACGTCCGCATCAGGAAGTACCACGCATGGTGCCAAGACAACAAAGTCAATCCTTATATAAGGCCTCTTTAGGAAACGTAGCAGAGTTCCTCACATGGGTTTTCCAGCAACAAGGGGCCAGCGCGTGCCGCACTGCCGCATGCTTCCATCATGGCTTCTCAGAGGTGTCTACCGTGTCTAATTCACCTGTTCTGAATGACCTCTTGAAGAGAATGTTTCACGAGTGTCCACCCAGGGAATCATGACTATTCTATTTGTTAGAGTATTTTTTCCTATCATATTGGCCGCCATTTTTCAAAAATACATCGAGGTCCCTGGACCGCGAGTCCTTTCCACCAAGTTACATCATCATAGCCCTTACGGAACTCATATGGCATGCAATATATTAAGGGTTAACATTTTGACCACAGACACACACACACACACACACATACACAGACATACGACCAGAGTCATCCCTATGTGCCTTTTGCAATTCATACAGACGAGACAAAAAGTGCCCTCTATCATTGAAAGCTGTGACTGAGAATTTGACATGGAAGCTGAAAAAATCCGTATGAGGCATATTATCAAGAGTCACATTTGAGATCACATTCAACAATTTTCTGAAGACTTATACATGATACTTTACTCTTAATCGGTTTTTTAAATTCATTTGGCTGCATTTTGAAAAAAACGCCCTCAATTGATGAGAACCGTCATGGGCATTTGATGATAGGTTGAGAAAACAACTGAATATTGGTTAATCAATAAGGTCCACATTGAAACCGACTTAATCTAAAGCACTTATACGCGACAATTTTATTTTTATAGCTTTGTACCTTTGGCGGCCATTTTGAAAAAGCGCCTATTCATTTAAAATCGTCATGAGAATTAGACACACAAGTTGAAATTCAACGCTTATTGGTCAATAACAAGGTCAATTTTTAAAATAATCAGGACTTGGCAAAAACTTCTGAGTAGTGACGTGTGCCCCCTGACTATTTATGTTAGAAGAGCAAAATGGGTTGAGTGACCAGACCTTCAACTCTATGGACCAGACTCCACTATATGAGCTACATTGTACTCATCCACCAAGGACACAGTTAGTGGATTGTTTCACTTCTACTTGCATTGGCATGAACTGACCTTGTGTAATCTGGTATCATGTATCATACCCAAAACCAAGGGGGTATTTTCTAAACACTTTGGAAGAATGAAAGCTGAATTGTGCCAAGGGAATTGCGTTTGGCTAAACTTTAGAAACCCTAACACATTTACCCGCCGCCGAAGCAAACCTTTTTAAAACCAAGGCAACGGCGACAGCGGAAGCCAAACCTTAAAAAAAAAAACCAGGAAACGGCGACAGTGCGAAGTTCGACCTTGCAGACAGACGACGACACCCCAGAACTTCAGAAGTTTCACTCTGTTTTCGCGTTTTGCTTTCATTACCTTAAAGTTGGGTTTGTTGCAATTTTGAGATAGATTGGTTCATGACGTTACTAAGACAACAAGTTTCTCTTACCGAGTGTGAAGTGTAGCGGTTGCCTGTGCAGCGGCGACACCGGCGACCCAAGCGCAAGATTGCACTTATTTGCCATGGGGGAAATAGTTAAAGTTTAAAATTTTTTAAACGGTTTTGTTTACGATTTCGGCTAATCTTTGGCCTGTTCGTTTTTTTTCAATAAATTTGCCATGGGGGAAATAGTTAAAGTTTAAATTTACAATTGTTGATGTTACGATTTGGGCTAATTTGGGCTTTTTCCGTTGTTTTTTGTTCATAAGTTGGTTTGTTTTATGCATGAACGTTCGAGTTTTCACTTTAGATTGAAAAATTTAAAATTTAAATATAGATGTTGATTTTACCATTTTGGCTAATTTTGACTTTCCCGTTTTTTTTGTTCATTCCCGTAAAGTGGTTTTGTTGCAATTTGAGACGTTAGATGGGTAAATGACGTTTACTATTGACAAACAAGTTTCTCTTCCGAGTGTGAAGCGTAGCGTTGCCTTGTGCAGCGGCGACACAGGCGACAGCGCATATTTATATTGTGATGTTTACGATTTGGGCTACTTTTGGTCTTTCCTGTGTGTTTGTTTTTTGTTCAAGTTTGAGATTGACATGTACTAATAAAGTTGGAATTTAACCCTTTTCCGGGGCTGTTTTTGTTAAATATAGATGTGATTTTACCATTTTGGCTAATTTTGGACTTTTCCCGTTTTCTTCATTCCCTTAAAGTTGGGTTTGTTGCAATTTTGGGCTTAGATTGGTTCATGACGTTACTATGACACCACGTTTCTCGTACCGAGTGTGAAGCTGTAGCTGTTGCCTGGGGCTAGCGGCGACACCCGGCGACCGCGCAAGTTGCAGTATTTGACATGGGGGAAATAGTTTTAAAGTTAAAATTTACAATGTTGGCATGTTTACTTTTGGCTAATTGTGGCCTTTTCCGTTGTTTTTTGTTCAATAAAACTGTGTTTGTGTTTTTTGCATGAACGCTTGAGTTAATTTAGATTGAAAATTAAAATTTACATATTGATTGTGATTTACAATTTTGGCTAATTTTGGACTTTTCCCGTTTGTTTCATTCCCTTGAAGTTGGGGTTGTTTGTTTGCAATTTTGCGGTAGATTGGTCATGGACGTTACGATGACAACCGTTATCTTACGAGTGTGAAGCTGATAGCGGTTGCCTGGGCAGCGGCGAAAACCGGCGGCCGGCGCAAGATGCAGTTATTTGCCATTGGAGAAATATTAACGTTTAAATTTACAATGTTGTGTTTACGATTTGGGCTCATTTGTTGCAATGTTAACTAGATTGGTTCAGACGTTACATGACCTAAAGTTTCTCTTACGAAGTGTGAAGCTGTAGTGTTGCCTGGGCAGCGGCGACCCGGCGATCGGCCGAAGATTGCAGTGATTTGACCATGGAAGAAATAGTTACAGTTGAAATTTAAAAATGTTGTTGTTTATGATTTGTGCTCTAATTTTGCCTTTCCCGTTGTTTTTTTTTTTCAATAAAGTTGTGTTTTATTTTTATGATGAGTTCGAGTTTAATTGGATTGAGTTTGACTTGTATTATTTAAGTTTGATTGGTACTATTTCGGTTGATTGGATTTTTCATTTTTCTTTGTAATAACGTTTGGGATTTTTGATTTTAAGGGTTGTGTTCTTTTAATAAATTTGGGACTTTTGTTACGTTTTCTGGTAATAACAAAAACCAAAAATCGAGAAGTAATATACCTAAACGTGCAAAAACACGTTGTTTAAAGGTTAAACAGTTGTTTGACGGTTGAACTGAAACAAATCCGTTAAACAATGTAAAATGTTCAAACAACGTTTTCTCTGCGTACTTTTTTACGGACCCCGTGATGGGTTATTATCCGGAACTGTGAGAGAAGAAACCTATGAAAAACTGATTCATGGGCCAAAGCATGGTGAATTCTAAGAAGTTAGGACATGCAATTGACGACGGCATTTAACCGGAACATTTGCTCCCGGGAAATGCCCCGTAATGTGGAAAAAAAAATGAATTTTCAGGCAAGCAAGTCATGGCATAATGCCATTAAGTGACTTTGCCCATAATCAGTTTAAGTGTTCGTCTTCTCAATTACGGAATTTACCCCTTACGGGGTGTCTGATAAATACGATTTTTTTACAGTGTGATTACATATAGTAAAAAGCGAAGAAATCATCAGTCGGTCAGGGAGATGAAATTACCTACAGTAGATTACCAATGTGTCACCAGAGGAAAAGTTTTGGACAGAGTCGGTTAGTTTTGGGAAAGGGGGGCCGAAAAAGAAAACATGAGGCCGATTCATCTGTTTCATGAACGAATTGAGATAATCGGGCTTTTCATGTTGACATCATTTTCAAAGGATTTTGTGTTCATTGTATCCAAAACACGGGCGCTCATAAGTCAGTAAACATTCAACTCACTGTTACAATGGATACCAATGAAGCAAATACGATTAGAAAGAATGTTTGAGAGCTATGTTTTTGTAGCTACAATGCGCTTACGCGACTTGAATGATTCATTAACATAAGAAATGATTTCTCTTGACTATCGGACTACATGTTTCAATAGATTTAGCTTGGAATTTTAATCCCAATTTTAATTTCCAACCACAGCACATGCCACTCAATGCACATACCTCGGAAAAGGACTAGAGCGGTGACACGATGGGTTGAATTACTATAAGAGAAGAGTTTAGTGAAGAGCATCTGATATTAATCATAAATGACGATCCCGAAGTCCCCCTGTTTAGTCGAAATGTAAAAAAAAATGTTGCTTATCATGGAAAACTGGATGGAAAGTCAAACACTTTAAATGTTTTATTAGATGTTTTTTATACCTCTTTTGTTTTCTTGTTTACAAAATGGCATAAAAATATTTTAATATTTTACGAAATGACACTAACATGTGGCATGTTTTCACTGAAAATAATATTACCATACGTGCACTAATTTCAGCCGCATGAGAAAAACTGGTGAGGCCTTTTTAACTTTAATTTTAAGTTTAAGAGGAATAGACCCCTATAGGGGTCTCTAAAATCACATGAAAGTTGAAAGGGACTGTGGTTGATTAATAAACGTACCATGCACTTAGCGGCTATCACCATCCAAATTTTCATGATTGAAAAATTAATTCACTAAAAGTGAAACATAAAAATAAGTTTGACCTTATATCAAAACATGAGAGGGCTACGGGGGTGTTGGAAAATCTAATACTTTTTATGCGGCATTACAATGACGTAAATAAAATAAAAATGGCTTATGATTATGTTGGCAACAAAACGAACGAAACGAAACAAAACGAAAAGATTTTTAAGGTGGTAAGAGGGTAATTTTTAGGAACATTGGTTTAAACACTGAGAAGATGCAACTGAGTGCAACTAATGTCATGTTGACTCAAAAAACTAGTGAAAGTATTTCAGAAGAATCTTAAAGGTTATTTAAATTCAAATTGTACAAAGAAAATCTGTTTCGCAAAATATCACCTCCTATATAGGACCTGATAGTTTGCGAAACATTTTATAAGTACAAAGTAACTACATCAACTGTACTCTCATGCAAACAATCATTTAAATGAAAGGCATTAGACGAAAAAGAAGCACTGCACTAGTCAAAACATCAAATATTTCAGTGGAAATCAACCAACAAAATCTGTTTCGCAAAATACCAGCTCCTATATAGGACCTGATATTTTGCGGAGCAGATTTCATAAGCACTACATCACTACATCACCTGTAACATATTTATGCAACCATCGTTTAAATGAAGGTATTGTGACAAGAAAAGCATGCACAAGTCCAAAACAAATCAAATATTTCATTGGAAATCTACCAACAAAATCTGTTTCGCAACATATGCGCTGCTATAATAGGACCTGATATTTTGCGAAACAGATTTTCATAAGCCACCAATACTACAATCAACTGTTACCATTAATGCATACAATCGTTTAAATGAAAGGTATCTGACGAAGACGAAGCATATGCACAGTCAAAACACAAATACATTCATTTAACGATTGTTTTGCATTATGTACAGTTGATGTGTTATTTAGTTGCTTATGAATCTGTTTCCAAAATATCCGGTCCTCTATAGGAGCTGATATTTTGCGAAACATAGTTTTGTTGGTACATTTTCCACTGAAATATTTGATTTTTTGAATGATTTTTAAAAACACCAAGGGTGAAGAATCCTCTTATCTTCAATATTTTGTTTTTTTTTTTACCATATTGTAACCATTAACTAATTACCTGTCACCGAGTCCAACATTTATAGCTGTGGTTTTTGGATGAAGCCATCAGGCGAAAGCTTTATAATACTTAAATCGGGCCATCCCCCTCTAATCCCCCAAGCTGCAATACATGGAATAGTGTACCTGATTGAATAGGGAATAAAGCATAAGGCAGCTATTTGTGAATACTCATAATGTTACTAACAAACAGCTGTCTTATGATTTATTCATTCCTTTTGGTTTGTTGAACGTTTAAAACTGGCATAGGTAATTTAATGGACAGTATCTCCAATTAGTCCTTGTCCCTGGGCTAGAAATCCGCGCTGTTGCCGCTGTCGCCGCTGTTGCCAGTAAAATCCGAAGCTTCGCGCTGGTGACCGCATCGAGGTTTTAAAGGTTCACTTTCGCGGCGTCGACGCAGTCAACATTTCAAAAAGGTGGAAGTCCGCGTTCGTCGCTGCCCAACTTTTAAATAGGTAAATGTTGGGGAAGGGGCCCAACCCCTTTTTTAGTCTTTTGATCAAATGACCCAGTGTTTTAGAACTACTATCATTCGCGCTGTTGCCGCTGTCGCCGCTGTTGCCTGTAAAATCTGGAGCTTCGCTCTGTCGCCGCTGACCATTTTTTAAACAGGAGGAGGTGGGGGCTTCCAACCCCCTTCCTTATTCCTTTGAATAAAGGAATGACTCATCGGACTACAACAACAATCATTCACGCTGTTGCCGCTGTCGCCGCTGTTGCCTGCAAAATCAGGAGCTTCGCGCTGTCGCCGCATCCGACTTTTTTTAAAGTTCTAGTTTCGCGCTGTCGCCGCTGCCAAGTTTACATAAAAGTAAAGCTTCGCGCTGTCGCCGCATCCACTTTTTTAAAAGGTCCAATTTCGCGTTGTCGCCGCTGCCCAATTTCTACACAGGTAGAAATGGGGGGTCTAAACACCCCCCTTTCTAGACATTTGATAAAAAATGACTGAACGGATTCGCGCTGTTGCCGCTGTCGCCGCTGTTGCCTACAAAATCTGGAGGTACGCGTTGTCGCCGCATCCGATTTTTTTTTAAAGTTCTAGTTTCACGCTGTCGCCGATGCCAACTTTACATAAAAGTGAAGCTTCGCGCTGTCGCCGCATCCGACTTTTTTTAAAGGTCTTTTTAGGTTTCGCGCTGTCGCCGCTGCCAAGTTTACATAAAAGTAAAGCTTCGCGCTGTCGCCGCATCCACTTGTTTAAAAGGTCCAATTTCGCGTTGTCGCCGCTGCCCAATTTCTACACAGGTAGAAGTGGGGGGGTCTAACCCCCTTTCTAAACATTTGATAAAAAATGACTGAACGGATTCGCGCTGTTGCCGCTGTCGCCGCTGTTGCCTGCAAAATCAGGAGCTTCGCGCTGTCGCCGCATCCGATTTTTTTTAAAGTTCTAGTTTCACGCTGTCGCCGATGCCAACTTTACATAAAAGTGAAGCTTCGCGCTGTCGCCGCATCCGACTTTTTTAAAAGGTCCAATTTCGCGTTGTCGCCGCTGCCCAATTTCTACACAGGTAGAAGTGGGGGGGGGGGTCTAACCCCCTTTCTAAACATTTGATAAAAAATGACTGAACGAGCCAGAATAGCAATCATTCGCGCTGTTGCCGCTGTCGCCGCTGTCGCCGCTGTTGCCTACATTCAATTCAGTTCAGCCAATGTCTAGCTCGATTTGAGTGCAAGCAACATTTGTTTTTCTTCATAGCGTTCACCTTGGGTAACAACTGTTGAACTTTGCGATACAGGTAAGGTAAAAACATTTAAAATAAATGTTGGCTTAAAAGTGAAATCGTTTATTTTTGTACCTTCATTTTTGTTATGCATTGTTGGAAAAGACTTATTTTCAAACTTCTTTGATTTCGATAGTGTATTTTGGTGTTATGAGCAAATGTTCTAATCGCAATGTCCAATAGGCCGTGTTGTAATTTCGGCCCAATTTACCTACAGAGAGACAAAACAATCCGAATGACTTTAGGAATTCGAGTAAGCACGTAATATAAGATGAGACATAGACCTCACATTTACTTTTGCGATCGGTTCAGATCATATAAAAATCTCAAACTGGGATAAATCTGAAAGACGAGGCAGAATGGGCTATGGACCTTAGTTTTGTTGCTGTAACGTTTAGGGCGATGTGACCCCTTAAAATGGTAACAATATAGGTTGTTCAGTAGGGATAATCCTCTTTGCAAATGATGAAATTTAATCCTTGTTCTTTGTTTCAGGTATATAGCAGCCTGTTTCTGAAATCAAGCCTTGAGGAAGCCTTCAATTTCCAACCTGAAAGAAAGCCATCTTTGCTTCGGGCCAATCTATACTATGTTTTTATGTCTTTGATGTTGTCAATGACCCCTTTGGACTATTTTGTTAATGAAAAACTGCTGTACATACAGACCATCTATTTTTTATCCCCTGGCTTTAAAGCAAAAGAGGATTGTGACTGCGCATTACTTCTTTGTGGTGTACGTATGCATGTATGTGTATATTCCATTTTGGTCTTGCTGTTATGTAAAAAGTCTGACTTTAATCTCAACCAAACTGTCGCAGCAGTCGTTGGGTAGAGAGTCTTCAGATGACTTGCGACATTTGAGGTCAAAGGTCATATAGGGGTGAAAATTAGATCATTTTTCACTTTGGTTTGGTAAACGGAAAAGCCAGGGGATATTGCAAGTTTGAACTTGCAGTATTTTATAAATACTGATTTGGAGCAGCCTCACAATGAAAGGATACAAACCCGGGGGATACAAACCATTTATGTGCATATATTGCAAGCAATGTGTACACTCACTTGAAAGACTAACGCATCACATAAAAAGACATAAGCGCAAGTATTTGCATTCGAAAGTAACAACGGGAAGCCATAATATGCTCCACGAAGAATCATACTACAGAAGATGTTTGGCAGAAAGCTGTCATATTGCCAAGAAAGGTCAGAATTTGCGCAAAGAAATCCTATGAGTTTGAGTTTGGTAAACAAAATGCGATGCCACAGCAGAATGAGCTGCAGGTGGAAAAAAACTACGACTAAACAAACCGCGCAAGGGAGAAACTGTGTCGTGTGACTATGCAAGAAATGTTTTGCAGCAGTAGTGAATGTTACTCATTTTCAGACTCACCGAAGCCACACACGAAGAAGAACCGAATCAGTGCGTGAGTATTATCAGAAATTCTTTGCAAATAGGAGTGAGCTTACAATTATCTTCAAACTCACGCTTAAAAAAAGCCAACACAAAGATAAACCCGTATCCCAGTGCGAGTCCTGGGAAAATGTGTTTGCAAGCAATCAGAGCAGGTTATTCATATTCAGACTCACTCTCTGGAAAAGCCACATACGAAGGGGAACCCAAGTCAGGCGCGATTGTCCGAATCCTTTGCAACCGATCGGAGCTTACAATTCAATCTTCGAAGTTCACTTTGGAAAACCCTACAAAAGTGACAACCCGCATATCTTATGTTAAAACATGCTTTGCAAACATTTCAGAACTTACTATCATATTTTCAAACTCAACTTTTGAAAAACCGCCACAAGAAAGGTACCAGTGTGATGTGAGAGTAATGCCAAAAATGCTTTGCAACCTTTCATGAACCTTATCTATTTCATATTCAAAATAACACTTTTGAAAACCTCCACACAAGAGAAAGTACCCGTGTGTGAGTGTGACGTACTGCAAAATGCTTTGCAACCACTCACGAGCTTCCTAATTCATTAATCAAACTCACACTGGAAAACCAGAACCGAACAGAGGAATTCATGTCAATGTGAATATTGTCACAAGAAATATTGCAAGCAATCATGAACTTGGAATACATATTCCGACTCAGACTTTGAGAACACCGCACATAAAGGTAACCCAGTTCAGTGTGAATATTGTCCGAAATGTTTTTTGCACCAAATTGTAATCTTACCAAATATTGTCGTTCGTGCAAAAGGAAGGACCATATCTGTGTGAGTATTGTCAGAACGTTTACCCAACGCAGGAATCTTGAGTCTAGTCAGATTCACACGGGTGGTAAGAAAGAAGCCCTACCTGTGCGAGTATTGTAAGAAATGCTTTGCACCAGCGCGAGGGGAGTGTTATTCACATTCGAACTCACACATTAGAAAAACCGTTCACTGGAGTAGTGTCAGAAAGTTTTACCCAACTCAGTCATCTGTGAGTAAATTCGGATTAACACCAAAGAAAACCCTACCAGTGGAGATTGTCGAAATGTTTGGCCACTAAAGTAAAATTTGGCAAAGGCACATTCAAAGGTGGACAAAGTTCGTACGAACCGTTTGTCCTTATTAGACCACATTCGAACTCACACTAAAGAAAAACCGTATCAATGTGATTATTGCAGAGATGTTTTGCACAAAACAGCGATGTGACGATTCCACACTTCGTACTCACACAGGAGAAACCAAATTATCAGCGTGGGCTGTGTAAGAGACGCTTTGCAGTACAAGTGGAATAACAAACATATTAAGACTCACGCCAACAAGAATAGTTACAATCGAGCATTGTCGAGATGTAGAAAAGAAATTGTAATTTTGCTACACCTATTTCGGATTCACAAGAGGCCAATCAATTTAGAACTGAGCGAATATGGCTTTGCACGAAATGTTGATCTTACAATCATTTATCTATGAAGAAAAACCAGGTGAGTATTGTCAGAAATGCTTTGCACTTACTTTCTTGCATTCCATTGCTTTGCATTTAATCTGATTAACGATTGCGGGGCTCCCACTTTTCAAAGGATTTTGAGATTTTGCACAGCTGTACTGGCCATAAATCTCACAATTTGAAAAGAAAGTGGGGCTCTTAAAAATGTGAAAGATTACTTTAGGTGCAAGTATTGTCAGAAATACTTCGTGCGGACACTCTTGAAAACTCGTGTTCGTACAGAACTTATGCAATAGGAAGTCATACTCGATGATTTGCAAAGGGAATATTAATTGGCCCACTTAGTTTTAATACATAAACATATATAGCCACCTGAGCAATTTGAAAATTTCAGGATTAATGACAGATTCTGTTTTGTAATCCTGAAATGTCATGTGTCTCGTACCCTCCAATGGCACAACTGATTATTGCACAGGGTCCAGTGTCAAAATTATGTAGTACTTAATTTTGATGTTATAAAGCATGCGGACTCACACAAGCAAACACTGTAAAGTGTAAGTATTGCCACGAATCTGTTGCATCTCTCTTTCTCTCTCTCTCCCTCCCACGTTCCGTCAGAGCGCTGGTGATCGCGTTGACGATCATGGATTCACTTATGTCCTTTGCCATTCTCATTAGGTCAATTTCTCTTGCACAGTTCTTAAATGTCCTTGACAGATGTTCCTCCATCCACTTTCTGAGGCTTTAGAGATTTGTCTGTCTTTGCCTGTCCCGGGTCCTTTCTCTTCAACCATGCATCCTGTTAGAAAAAAAGTTCTTCTAAACTGTCTTTTCTGATGATATGTCCACTGTTCCACATCCTCAATGGTTGTAGCTATACAAAGCGGAAGATACAACTGGCGCCATGACCAAACACTGAAAGCAATCTCTACAGGTCTGGCACCGTACGTCGTAGAGGCAAATCAGAAAAAAAAAACATCGCACCTGAGAATCTGAACTCCATCTCTACAATAGCCTTTCGCACAGCTGATGGTACAACCTATCAAAATCCAGTCTTACCAATGCTTAAAACAGAGCCAACCAACATTCCGAAGAAGGCCAATGACTGGATATTCCTGATGGATGAGGAACACAAACAAATAGTGTCCCCTCCAGAAATCACTGAGACGGCTAAGAGACCAGATATCACCATCTTTTCTACTAAAACAAAGACAGTGATCATCATAGAGCTGACGGTCCCTATGGAGGAGAATCTATCCAATGCATATGCAAGAAAGAAGTGTAAATACCAAGATCTAGTAGCTGACTGTGAAAGCAGAGGATGGTCTACATATATACTTTCCAATAGAAGCAGGAAGCAGAGGTTTCTGCAATACATCAGTCAACAAATGCCTGACATCCTTGGGCATTCCTAAAGGAAAGAGAAAGGCTATAACCGATACAGCAGCCAAAATTTTATTCAGAACAAGCTATGTCATCTGGCTATGCAGAAGCTCAAAGGCATTCAGACAGATGGAGCTACAAGAAATTCCAGCAATATGCTCTGAGGGAAGTGGAATGGTTGAGCGCTCACAAAACCAGGTTTAACCCGCCAAAGTCTGGTCCAAAGCCCAGAGACATCAGAACACATTAATATCAGGATTACTTATCTTAAAACGGATAAAACTAGGCTCCGACAGCGCTGGTGTTCTACCAATGAACTATTCCTCATGATCATTAAACCATTGTAAATCGTAAGTTCGAGCCCCGCTGTAGTCAACGTCTTTGTGTCCCTGGGCAAGATACTTAATCTCAATTGCCTCGTTCACCCAAGCGAAATCTGGGGAGCTGTTATGGGGAATATTACAATATAAGTGCCGATAGGGATGTGCGCTTGGCCACCTGCCGGCCAAGATGAAGCGAAATGGTTGTGACGATTTCCTGATGGCAGCGTAATAATAATAGGCAACAGCGCTTTGAATCCTTCGGAAAAGGCGCTTTACAAATGTCGGGTATTATTATTATTATTCCTCCATAAACTACATCTGCATTCTTCTAATATTCCTTATTAGAGTTCTGCCTGTTCCCACACTTGCGCGACGACGCACTATCTAATATCGTCTCAAAACCAATGATATTGCGAGTTTGCTTACTAAACCCCGCCCACTGAATAAAAATTTGTTTTAGTGAAAATAGTTGAATATTATTTCAAATTATTCTTAAAATTATGTCATAAATAGGCGCCTCAGGTTGTTGGCGCCCTTGCGATTCAATTCTACACGACAGTTTCTTATATCTTTATACTCTCTAAATGCAAAAGAGTGAATTTCACTCTTTTGGAGTAACAGAGCCCACTCCAAAAAAGAGTGAAATTTCATATCTTTATAAGAACACTTTTGGGGGGTCAAATTTTATCTTGATAATTGTCAAAATGATATCATTTTATCATTTGTTGAATTATCAAGAGAAAATTTACCCCCCAAAAGTATTCTTTGAAAGGTGTGAAATTTCACTATTTTCAGAGTGGGCCCTGTAGTCACTCCAAAAGAGTGAAATTCACTCTTTTGCACTTAGAGAGTATAATAGTAGAATACCAGCCTGTAGACCCCGTGACCAAACTCTGGCAACAAAGATTTGAAGGCGTCTTTGGGTTCATGTTGAAAGTTTTTGACTTGGGCTTGCCGCTTCTTCTTCTTCTTGCGTATGAGGCAGCAGCTAAATATGTTGTAAACGGTGAAGCCAGCTCACTGTTGATTGGTTGGGGTTTGAGAAGTCTATGTCCACCGGTGGACGAAAGGTAGGGCACTCATTGAGAATGTGGTCCGCAGTCTGTGATGGAGAACCACATTGGCAGGCTGGCGATGGCCGCAGCCCCCATCGGTGCATATTGCTGTTGAAGCGACCGACTCCTGTGCGAATCCGGTTTAAGGTGACCCATTCCTTGCGCGGAAGATTGCTACCAGGTGGTTCTGACATAGGTGTGATAGTGAGTTGATCTGGTCTTGGAGTATCTAGCCAGGCAGTATTCCATGTCTGTAAGAGCTGGAGAGTTTAGCAGCGTGTCGACAGAAAGGTCGACAAGAGCACAGTCTCTGTCTGCCGAGCTAGTGTGATTCTAATTCGACAGTGTTATGCAGCAGGTGCTTGTTGTCCAGCAGAGCCTTATTCACTAGTTTGTGCGTGTGGTGTTCTCTCCTAAGCACTGCAGGTGCAATGCCTTAAAGCACTGGTAGAAACTCAGATGGAGTAGGACGGAGGCAACCAGTAATGGTTCTGCAAGAAAAATTCGTGGCGGGTTTTTTCAAATTTGCCACGAGCTCTCGACCACACAAGACTGCAGAAGAATACAAGACAGTCCCAGACTTGGCCATAAACTACACCTGAAAAAGGGAAATTACTCACGATTTTCGAAAAATGGCCAATCGGCACCAGTCTTGAGCAGTCTGGAAGCGGTTTTCTAGCAAATAATCGGTTTCACTCTAAGAAAAAAATACGGTTTTTTAGAACCTTTTTTGCCTCTATATGGAACCTCCAAGAAAGGAACCCTCAAAAATGGTCTTTAAAATCTGAGAACCCCAAAGGTTCCTACAGAAACATAAAAGGTGCTATATACAGCAGTTAACCCTAAAAGAGCTGGGCTTTTTGACGACCAATCTCCACCGCCGGAGGGGGGGGGGGCGGATTCCGCCTCTCCCCCAGTATCTCAGGAAACGGTTGATGAACTATCAATACCAATGGAAGCTATGAACTCCCGAGTCCATTATACCAACAAAGATAACAAACATACCTGTATGACGTCACAGTGACGTCACACATGACGTCATCGCAAAAATGCGAAAAATTAAAAAATCGCAAAAGTCATGGTTTTTCGCCATTTTCAAGCAAAAGTTGGATTTTTTTTTATCTACAGAAGATAAGTCGCGACTGACTTGCAGTTTTGCAAGAAGGTGCCCCGCCACCCCCTGGCGACGCCCATGCTGTGACACTCAAATCTTAAGGAAAGATTAAGTATCCCCATCCCTCCGAAAGAAATATCTTCCCGAGTATATTTTTCCTACTGTCATCGCAGGATAAACCATAAAATGAAGTGCTTATAATTCCGATGAAATGAAAGGTACCTGCAGACAAAGTTAAGTAATTCTTGGACCTACACCGGTCAATAACTGGCGTATCCAGGGAGGGGGCTTTGGGGGCTAAAGCCCCCCTCAAAGTTCTCAAGAAAAAAGAGGAAGGGAGAAAGAAGAAAAAGAGGAAAGAGAAGAGAAAAGAAGAAGAAAAAGAAGAGGAAAATGGTACATTTATTTGATTTTTTTCATGAAAATGAGATCAAAAAGGTAGGAAGAAGTACGCAGAGAATGCGTTTTCAGGTCTTGAAAAACCTTAAAACTCAGGAGCTTCAGGGGCTCGCCAATGGACCCCCCTGGACCCCACCAGGGGCCCTAAGGCGGGCCCTGGATCCACCCGTATAGGCTTGAGTAGGCTACGCTCGCTCTCATGGTTCGAACATTTGAGTCAGCCACCTCAATAAAATTTCTTGGGACACGCCTGATGGTTCATGGGTGGCCGCGACTTAGTTCAGTGCAAAAATGTTTAGGCCTGTTTCTTATTCAAAAATACAACCCGGTACGGCTGGAAGTGCTTGACTCTCCAACTCCTACGGTTTTGGAATGGGAAATTTGTTTGATAACACACATAGAATTTCTGTCAAGGTATCGTGATAACATAAAGAGCCATGAATAGATTCCAGAAAGAAGCGACCCAAACTTTTTTTAACCCGGGTTTTTGCCATATTTGGAATGGCTTACCCTACCAATGTATTAGATCACAACTGAAGCGAATAAGCCGAATGCGCCTTCTTTATGTAATAAGATGATGATTTGGTCATTTCTGTCGTGTACGGCAGAAATTCAAAGCATGGTTTTCTATGGGGACGATTAGGATAGCAGACAAGTTCAAAACAAGGTCTGTGGTTTTCTTTTGTACTTGTTTGTTCAGTAAACCTTCCAAACGTTCTAGGTAGGTGGTCTACAACCGATTTAGTGCAATTTAAAAGAAATTTGTATCCTAAAAAATCTCCTCCTGTCACTTCTAAATGAATGACAAGCTCCAAATTTAGAATTCTTGGCCGCCACCGCCCTTCCTCGAAGTGGCCGTACGCTGCCGAATCGGAAATAGCCGTTTGTATGCACATATGGATGTTGTGCTGCACGTTGATTGGACGCGAAACTAACATGGCCAGGATTTACGGCTGCTGATTGGTTTACACATAGCTCAATTACACGCCCGGCGCCCAAGCGACCCAAGATTCATCAGCGGCAGCTCAGATGTTTGTTGGACCGGCAAAAAGTTTAATCTTGGAAAAGAAAAAAAAAGAAAATGTTTATATCGTTAACATGGTAGACGTTATTTTTATATTGATTTAAAAACTTTCATTTATAATTAGACAGTATTTGTTTTATTTATTATACGAAAATAGGCCCTAGTTTACTAACTTACAATTTTCGTTTAGTTGGTATAATACCGAGTTTGACCCGGCGAAAAAATACCTTCAATGATGAAATTTTATGCTATTCTTTCAGATCAGTTTTGTAACAATTTACGCGGGAAAGAACAAATATAGTACGTGTGTTGATTTTACTGAATCTCTGGTTTTAAAATTTTAATACGTTTATCAGCGCTTTTTAGCAATCTCTGGCCAAATCTCGTTGCGCTGTTAAAATCTGAAAAAAGGAAATTGCAAATCAAAAGAACAATGGTTGAAGACAAGAAAAAGGTAAGAGATGTTCAACACAGCACTGTAATGATGCAGGCCATGACATGATGATGCCTGACTCATATTCATAAGACATAACATGACCAACGATTGGATGAAAAGTATGACGTGAACCAGTGAACACTGATTGACGGAACACTTTTGCATGCATTGCATGGGGAAACCACTCACTGCACTTTGGACTTTCAAGTTCATGACTTTAACAACTCAAACTGACTCAGATGCCAGAGTGCCAGTCTATTGAACTACCTGCATAGGCTAGTGAGTCATGACTACATTGCTAGTCTTGTTGATTTGTTCAGTTGTGTATCATGTTTATCAATCCAATTGATCCTAGCTAGTGGCCTAGCCTAGCTACTAAGCTAGGACTAAATCTAATTTTACATGTTTAAATAATATGGATATCAATGATATATGTTCAGTGAGTGGTGATGTAACCGACATGCCAGACCTAGGCTTTCTTTCTGTCAAAGGGGGGAGGGGTGCCGAGGCTTTTTCTGATACTGAGTTAGGTGAGAGGGGTGAATTTGGGTCCTCTCTATAGTCGCCGTAACAAGGTTAACTAAGCGTACGCAGTACCTGCTTGTGCGACCAGTACACGTGCGTATGGCGTACCTTTTATTACTGGTTGTGTTTACCGCCTGTTCTACAGCAGTGCGGACCTTTACGCAACACACGCAGGGGTCGATTTAGAAAATAAAATCTACAGCACCTGTTAGCTTTTTTTCCAATAAGGGCTGAAAATACAGAAACTAACATGCCACAGAGAAAATTCCAATGCAGCAGAGTCATATTCACATTCACTGGTGCATGTGTGCACCTGGGTAAAATCGAACCCTGCACACACCCAGCAGATTGTTCGAATCAGTTCAAACATTATTACTCAGATATACTATCTTTACTTTAGTCTTAGACTTAGGCTTTATTAATATTAGCCCAGGCTTTTTCTGGACGCTGTACTAAACTACCTGTAGACTGTAACAAACATGAATCCAAGTTCAGTCATGTCATGCGGTGGTTACCCACTGGCTAATAGTCTAAGTAATGCCTGAGTATACATGTTGTCTATAAAATAATATCGCCGTAAATTCTATACTTTGTTTGAACTATTCGGAACGCAGTACCGGTGTGCGCGACAGTACACCAGCCTAGCGTATCGCGTACCTATTTTAATCTTTTTTGTTGACGCGCTGTTTACTCAGTGCGACTTTCACACACACACGCAGCAGATTGTTCGAATCAGTCATGTCAGTTCAAACAATTACTGAGAGTATAGTCAAAGATGTTTACTTTAGGCATGCAGATTCATGGATTCGGCAATTGTAGTGTAAGATATTCATGTATTTTTCTTGAGTTTGAACGATGAAAATGTTCTTCCATTCAACTCGGCTAATGTCTCAATGAATGGAACATTTCAATTTTCACTGAATTCATGAGAATATTTTTCCATTGCATGAATGAAAAAACATTCATACATTATTTCATTGTGACCTGCTCCCACAAACCTCGGGAAAAAGTCGCAGATCAGAGAGAAACAGAGCTCAATTAAACTTGGAATAAAATTAATAGAAAACAAAAGATATCCTAGCCTGCAATATTTTGGTTTTTTCGATGGACATGCTGACAAAACATGAAAGAAGTGCAATTGTTTACCGGGATGTTTACAGGTGAACATCATTTTAAGCTTGTAATATCAGCATTTAAAATCTGTGTGATATCTTAAACTGAAAATGTTTAACTTTATCCGGGGGTAGGGGTTCGTGGGAGCAGGTCACATTTATTTACTTTATATAACATCTAAGTAGATCCTTGTCTTTATTTAAAGATCAGACTAGCTTGACTACGCTAAGCCTAGCCTAGCCATGTGAATAGTCAAGCCATCAAGTGCTACGCTCTGGACCCAGGGCCTAGCTCTTAAGGGCTAGGCCTAAATGTTGACTTTCATTCACGTCTCCTATACTAGTAATAGCCATAGTACTGAAGAAGGGAACCTCCATGGCTGAGCGATGTTTGACGAGATCCTGCTGAAACATAACTTTGACGCAGTGGGTACCGCGGCAAGTCAATCCAGAGGGGCAAATTTCCAAGTCGTCCCGCCACGAGGGGGCAAAAATCATAGTAGTCACCTTGTGATTGCTCCAATTAAGGGGCTGGCATTTTGTGCGAACGCACGAGGCGGGAAATAGAACTTAGGAAGGAAATGGAACAAAAATGCATGCCAAATGGAACCAAAATGAACAGTATTTGACGTATACATGCCAAATCATTATTTATTGACAGGTGACGGAGAATCCTCCAGTTCAATGAAAAGGATCTACTTAGGTGTTATTAATATGAAGAATTGATTTAATCATGAAATAGAATTCAAGTTCTTACTCTTAGTCTACTTCAACTTAGGACCATGGTTAAATAGCCTTGCCTAGCACTACACATGATACATGCATGCCCATAAATAATGAATGGAAGATATTCATGAGTTAAAGAGAAATGGTGTCAATGAGCCTAAGGTGTTCATGCATTAGCAGATTTGAATGGAACATTTCATTTTTAATGAATGAAAATATTCTTTCCATTGCTAGTAGTCTCTGAAACGACCAGAAAAAAAAAACTTCTTTCAACTAAAAAGAACAATTGTTGATTGATGGGTAATTGGTATTAAAATTCTCTCAAACTGAGGGATATACCACTTCTTGCCAATTGTCTAGGGGTAGAGTATCCAATTAGTGAAAGTATGACAGTGGCGTAATACTTTTTGACATCGGGGGGATGGGGTTGATGAAAATTTATGAATGAACGGGGTTTGCTGAAAAGTCCATTATAGGCACATGTGCATTTCGAAGCGAATATCGTTAAATGTAATGAAAATTAGAACAAATGTGCACGCAGGGCTGCGGAATACAAACAACATATCACCATTTTCAATTGGAAAATATGAGGTTATTTTGCGTCAAAAAAACATGAACAGGCTATAAACATGGGGTGATGATCGTATTATGACCATCCCCCCTATCAAAATTTGGGGGATATATCCCCCCATCCCCTGGGATTTATGCCTATGGTTATGGACAAAAAATGGGTCATCATGGAATTTTGTGAAATTGCACTGAAAATTGGCATGTATCATTTCGGTACTGATGCCTAAGATAGCTGGCCTATGCCCCTAAGGCTCTAGACAAAGTGCCAGACTGGGCTAGGGCTAGGCTTTGCATTTCCCCCTGATTTAATGAAATTTCTCCTGTAAAGGTTTGTTTTACCCCTTTCAATGAAAATGTTTCATTTACATTATACACTTCGCATCTACTTGTATCTGTGCTTTAATGGAAAAAGGGGTGTGAAGGTATAATGTCAACTTATGCCAATGCTCATGTTTCCCCCTTGTTTATTAAATTTTTCAATATTCTACCCTCAAAGTATCCATTCCGGGGGATTCCACTGCATAAATAATGACCCCTCACTAAGGAGGGTCATCATGATTTGATGGTGACATTATTGACTTTATGTGGATTTAACGTTTTAGGAGATGGTTGTGTCAATCAGGGGATTCAATGCTTGCATGAAAGTTAACAAACATGCCACTGATCAGAAAAAGAGTTTGCTTTCATCAAAGTGAAAAGTTTTCAAATCAGGAGATCAAGACAAGGATTAGGTTACTGAAAGACTAAAGTTGAACACTGATTGGTTATTCCAAGAGAAGATATTAGTAGTTCACAATGCATTGCTTCCATTGGAGGTTTTTGTACAGGTACTGAGGTGAAATCGTTAGTGATGAAAATGGCTAAATTGGACAGTACTGATCACAGGCTTGCATTGTAAGAGTGTTTCATCTTTCTAACGATTCACATGTACAAACCTGTACAAAAACTCCAATGGAAGCAATGCATTGTGGGAAGCTACTGGAATATTCTCTCTGGTTATTCCATTGAAATTTGCAGATTTGAGCCCAGAATCTTCTCTACAGCTGAAATACTCTGCTTTTTTTTTTCCTTTTTTGTGGGAATTTTGTTTTTAGCATGGGGACGGTCGGCAGTCATGAGGTAATAGAGCCCAAGGTTGCAGATCTTCAGAGGAAAAATCAGCAGCAGAATTTGAAGAATCTGGTCAAAGCTGGGAATGATGACACAAAATGCAGAGGCATCAGGTAAACATTTTGTTTTTTGAAAATTAGGTTATTGGCGGGATCAAATCACCATCATGATGTCCGATTAAGCAAACAAAAAAAAATTGATTGTCCTCATACGACCGACCTTAATTTTGGAAATCAGGAATTTTTTGGGTTTTTTTCCTTATCATTTACGTGCAAAACGAATACCGACCCCTAATTTTGAAAAATTCCTAAAAAGTTTTTTGTTTTTCAATTTTAACTTTCTGAAATGTCAAGATGATGATTTGTTTAAAAGTTCTTAGGCATGTTAGTTGGGGTTCCTTAATTGTACAAAGATGGATTTGAGTAAGACTCAAGTGATTTTAGTGTTTGATACTTATTATACCAACAAACATGTTTCAATACAGTTTCAAAAAAGCCTTTCCCAGGTGAATATCACAAATGTTCAGCATGATATTGGGCCACCATGATCAATACGTTGACCTCAAACACAAACATTATTGATATTTGTTTAGTCTGTAATAGTGTAAACCACAATAAGCTGTGAGTGCAAAACTATTGAGACGCGTCGCTGTATGTTATATTTGCGGGAGACGGGTATGACAAATTCCTCAAATACTTCATTTTTCCCTATTTGGTGGTTTGTTTTCTACATTAAACGGCAGTTGTATGGCACTGTTCACACTTATCCCCGATTTATAAGTTGAAAAAATGCATTTCACCATTTTTTCGATCTATCGCATTATCGCTGCTATCCTTAATTAGATAATTTTGCATATTTTTTAGATATTCTAGTTAACTTTTTTAATTTTTTACCATTTTTGAAATGCACTTCAGGCTTACAAAACATACTAGAAAGCGGTGGTCAAGACCACGAAACCAGCCTAATAGCTTCAAACCCAAGCCTAACACTAACCCCAGCTTCGAAAAAAAACCTAGCCCAGCTTCGAAACTTAGCTAGCTTCAGGAAACCAACCATATCTAGATCTTGAGACAGGTCTGAAGCACAGCACAACTGGCGAGAGCCAAATTGTGTAAAAAGTTTTTCTAGGAGTGGTGTGAAACTGCGCCACTATGATAAGATTGCAATTCATTCCGTATTGAAATACGGTGTTACAACAATTTGGCACTCGACGACCCTCACAGTCGAGATAGTGACCTTTGACCCTAAACGACCTTCGATCTCGAAAATATTTAAACATATTTGATTTCTCATACGGATCATATTAAAATTTCTCTGTCCATTAGTAGAATTTTGAGAATTGACCTTTGACCTCTTACTGACGTTTGTTCTCAAAATTTTCAACATGAGTCGGAGTCATAAGGATCATTTAAGTTAAATATCATCTCAATCGGATGATTGAAAAAAATGACCTTGCCCTCTTAAGACCTTTCATCCGAAAATATGTTCACATTTTAGGATTTGATAAGGAAATTTCAATTTTATATAGCTCGAATTGGACATTATTGAAATTTGATCTTGACCTCTTAATGACCTTTGATCTCCATCATTTTCAAATATGTTTAGAATGTCATAAGATCATTTCAGTTAAATGTCAGCTCATCAGAGCATTTTGAAAATTTGACCTCTCGACCTCCTAATGACCTTTGATCTCGAAAATATTTCAACGTGTTTAGTATGTTATAAGGATCCTTTCGATTAAATTTTCAGCTCAATCGTAGGCTTTGAAAAAAAAATGACCTTTGGACCTCTTATGCCCTTGATCTCGAAAATATTTCAACCTGGTTTAGGATGTGATAAAGATCATTTCAGTTTATTATAGCTCATTTGGAGCATTTTGAAAATTTGAATCTTGTCCTCTTTATGACCTTTGATCTCCAAAATATTTCAAATATGTTTGTAATGTCATACAGACTCATTTCAGTTAAATTTCGCTCAATCAGAGCATTTTGGAAATTTGACCTTCGAACCTTCCTAAATGACCTTTGATCTCGAAAAGATTTCAACATGTTTAGGATGTCGTAAGGCTCCTTTCGATTAAATTCAGCTCAATCGGAGGCTTTTGAAAAAAATGCCTTTTGACCCTCATGACCTTTGATCTCAAAAATATTTCAACTGTTTAGGATGTCATAGGATCATGTCAGCAAAATTCTGCTCAATCGGAGCATTTGAAAGTTTTGACCTTTGACCCTTTAATGACCTCCATTAACTTATATGGAATTTATAACAAGCACCAGTACAAGTAGCACATCTACCAATCCTTTCTCATTTTTATTTTTTTTTACAATTAATAAAGATTGGTAATCTATTATAACCTCTACGAAAATCACCTTTAATATTCTTATTGTTTTAATTTCGCATTGTCTTGACTAAGGAGAAAAACATGAACCGCCATACATAAGCCATGTAAATTGAAACCTTCCCCGGGAAATGTAACCGCACTGATTACATTTTGTTTGCATTCATCAATCGAGTAAAAAGATTTTATTTTGTTTTTGACGTGATTTGCCGTACTCGACAGACAATAATACTTAATGCGTTTTCACACAACCCAATGGTTACTAGACCGGAAGGAATTGAAAGGGAGCGCTTCAATTAAAATATAATCCCCCTACACTAAAGACAGGCTAGAATAGTGAAGCGAGTTGTGACTCTACATACCCTTACTTTATAACCAATTCCTATATCTCCTATATCGATTCTTAATCCTCATGTAAGTATATTTAACCTTTTCTTCGAATGAATGTCGGCTTTGCCAGTTAAAGAAATTCTGCTCTGCAGACCCAATTGGTAGGTGCCTTCATACTGGCGTAAGACAGCGAGCGAGGGCGACGAGCGAGCGGGAAAACCTGAAACCCCCCTACACCGATCTTTGCCACAAAATGCCCCCATCTGCCCAGGGACATTGAAACATATCTTGTACACCAATATGAAGCAGGATTCAGGGGTCCGTCGGAAACATTTTGGTGTTTATAGCTCTTGAATTGCGGGAGAAGAAGGATTTTCTAGATTTGAAACCACAAAAAATTAATATTTCTCTTCAAATTCACTTGAACCAAAATCTGTGTACAACCTATTTGAGGGCTGGGGCACGTGGTCCTCTGGATTGAATTTGGCTAAATTGGGCCCAAGCGTTTGGCACTAGAAGCATTTTAAGTTTTGCAACCGACGCGTTGTTGCCGAAGAGAAGAAGAAGAAGGAAACAGACCAAAATACATAACCAGACCGTGCCTACGCAAACGGACTGGTTAAAAAACTACGTCCAGTGCATTGTTTGTCTTTCTAATCATCAAGCCCCTTTCTCATAAAGCAAGTGATCGACACAACCAGGCGACACTCGTAGTTCGAGAAGCAGCCTTGTTCTTGTGCAAGCTCTGTAGAAAGGTTAAAAATTGAGACCAGTTTTAAAGAAATCATGCAATTTACGCATTTAAAACCTTTTAATTACATTGCACTCTGGGGAATTTGGAAACTGATAAGTCCCTAATAAAATTGAATTATCAGGTGTCATGATGAAATGGCAAATAGCCTAGTAATGTGATCTGATTGGGTGGGCACTGTGGTTTCACAAATTATGAAACCAAAATGCGTTGTAGCACCCAATGTTTTTGGCTCAGAAGCTTTGAAAAATGAGCAATTGGGGCAAGTCCTGCTTGGAAATTCTGCATCTGGTAGGATTCATTTTGGTTTTTTGTTACATATAGGGAAATAAAACTACTGAGAAAGGTGATATTTTCTGGGAACTTGTTCTCTTGCGGGAGGACCTTTGTCAATTGTCTGCAGCTTCAAGCTTATGGTAGAACCAGGGTGTCTATTCTTCCATTAATCATCCCTGATGTGGGGGAATAGGTTTTGGCTCTATGGTCACTTGGGGAAAAAGAATTGGGATTAAAATGTGTGTGCCAAGGAGGGGGAACAATTTTGATTTTCTGGAAAAATAGACACCCCGGGTAGAACATAAGGCCCAGTGTCAAAGCGATGAGCAGTGAATTTTACATATTTCTGTTATGACAGTTATCATGTGATGTCAAATCACATTATATTTATTTCAAAGTTTATTTCTGTACTTCATCCAATCTACAGAGGCCAACCCCAAACCGATGTTATGTTTCCAGAGCAGAAAAAGAGCCTCAAGTCGTGAGCCAACCATAGTCTGATCTAAAGAAAGGCCCATTGTGGATGCAGTGAGTGAAGACACAAAGCAAGCAGAACTTGAGTTGGATCGTAAAGTTGAGTCCGGTCCTTGATGCAGTGTGTGAAGAGCCAAAGCAGGCAGAACCCGAGTCAGATCTGAAAGATAACCCAATACCACCGAGTAAAAGAGAGCAGGCGACACACCCAAGGTTGTGCAGAGGCAAAGATGAAATCTACTGTCAGCTTAACAGAGGAGCAGATGAGGAACAGACAAAACAGGCGTCACTTAGAAGATGTGACAAGATATCAGGTATATGAAGAGCCTCGGCTGCCAAAAAGCTGAAGACTGTTGAAGGTGGAGACCAAGAAGTCCCAGCTCCACCCAAAAAGGTCACCTGTGAAGAATAAAACAAAAACATGTTTGTTTGACAGTCATTGACATTTTGTAGCTTTATTTGTATTTATTTGCGTAAACTTTTTAATCTGTATGTAAAAATGTTGTGAAATATACCTATTTACAAAATCACTTTTGTAAAAATATAGCCAACAACTTTTTCCTGATTTTTTTTATACTCCTTTTCCGGTATAAATCTGGCAAATCTTGATCAAGGTTAAAATTTTTTCTGTTGCCTTTTGAATTTCTCTTCTTAATATATTGGAAAAAAAAATCATCAATGGGTCCATTGGCATTGGAACAAATGATAAAATAAGTTAAATGCAACGAATTCATTGTTTTGTGTGATTGATCATTTCAATAATATTTTTGCCAAATGTGTTTTTGCAAGTTAGACTTCAATTTTCAGAAAGTTATAATTGAATGGATTTGTAACTTTTGTCAACTGCTGTTAAATTTAAATCAATGCACATTTGCCTGTACTGTCCTGTCATTTTGTTATTGGTAGTTTAGTATTGAATAATGTATAACGTTTTGTAGAGTAGTAAGATAGAATCATAACCCAAAATTTGTGAGAAGCAGCGTATAAGATGTAACCCAAATGTTTATAAATCATGTTAGGCACCTGCTCTCTACCAGCACATTTTTGTTAAGGATGGCCCCATTTTTCCAAAATTTGAGATTTTGCACAGTTTGCATGTAAATTTGCTATAACTGATATACCTCTGAATTGGTAAAGCTCAAACTTATCTATGTATCGCAAAAGAATGATTTTTGTAATTATAATAATTAATATCCTAATCTTCGATAATAATTCAACAGGGCTTACTTTCAACGGCTAATGCTGGAAACGTCCTTTCAACATGAGATAGCCGGAAGTTGCGCCAAGTATGTCTATATTCATCCTTTAGTTGTTCAGTTGGTTCAGGGGAGGGTCAAGTTGGAAGGTCCATTTTTAGTGAGGTGGCAAACTATTTCTTTTCTCAATGGACGGACATAAATTTTGGAAGTTTTCCAGCTCTGGCCGTTAAATTACCATCAGCCACGCCGACTCTAATTACAGAATCGTGCTCTTTTAGTTTATGATAAATATGCAATGTTGAGGGGAGGCATGTATAGTTTTCTAACAATTTTACCAACACTACTGTGTCAAAATTTCAAATTTTTGAAAATTGGGGTGCTCTTACATACATGTGCTGATGTATTAAACGCTTTTTAAAATCGGCACTTGCACATTTTTAAAATACGACATTTCTTCATTTTGCTCTCACATGAATATCTCTAGGCCATTGAAGAATAGAGATCCATTTTCAACACAAAAAATATATCCTCAAAAACAGATAGGAGATCGTTCATAATGGTAAACGACCTCAAGGGGAAGTTGTGTGCTAAGTTTAAGGTTTTCCAGAACTTTTACTCACAAATGTGTATATACATAATATGACTCGTACTCATTGATATTAAAACCACAAATGGTCACAGACCGGTCAGAACAAGGTGTATGCTGTGAGAAAGATGCATACGGAGTGCGTTTCTTGTGTTAAACGCCATTTCCCACTCGCGCTAATTAATGTCCGCCGGCTCCATTAATTACAAGACGTTCCTGTTTACCCCTAAGGACGCTGATTTTTGGTCTTAATCCATAATTTAAGGTGAGGGCTATGTATATAAAAGATTTACAAACCATGCACCAATATCGATTTTTGAACAAACTGAGGGCGGCCTATTTTTCAAATGTGCCAAGTGTCTCTTTAAGAGAAAAAATCCTGGCCACTACACTAATCAATAGCTTAAATGGATAGCCTTTTACATGGATTAATGTGAATTTTAAAAACACATCTTGTCAGTTGCAGGCATTGCCATCATCCATGTCATCATGGTGCTGTCGGAGGTTGACTCCTATTCTCCTATTTCACCTACTGAGTTCGTCAGGTAGACAGATAAATTACCGATAAGCTTATAATAGATTCAATAAGTGAGACGACCATTAAAGTTTAAGTCCTGTCCATTCACTGTGAGAGGTAAGTATGGAATATTTTAATGGACCCAGGTAAAAAGGTTTTTAATGGTACTCATACAAAGCACAGTAATGTAGCTTGACCTAAAGCCCCAGTTTTCCTTCCACGTTGCCCACCTGAGTTAAGAAATTCTGAATTCGACATCAGAAAGTGTATCAAAGACGATCGCTACAAGCCTGCATCGTGATCGTCTTTGACTGTACATTGCGATATCACGAGACCCCGACTCCATTTTGCTTCGGAAAATGACATGCAAATGCTGCCATATTTGCTTTGCGCAGTCTCACGCTAAAAATAGCTCGTCAGTATTTTCCAAGACGTAATAAAACCATGTGTACGTGTTGAAACGACTCATGAATCGTTTTTACTACGTCTCCTTGTGGTCAAGGCCGATTTTGTAATTAACAATGCACATTATGCCTTTTTAACAAAGTGCCCGCCGCGTAAGTCCTGCACCTAGTAAAACTTGTAGGGACGCAT
>JAMKCH010048243.1:0-11562 GCA_023653785.1 Ophioderma brevispina
AAAAAAAAATACATTTTTTTGTTAAAAAACCTCATGATTTGATAAAATGTCAAGGGGGTGTTTTAGAATTTCATTTGTGATTCAAAGTTTATGTTGGCTTAAAACACTAAACTATCCATGAAAACACGTGGACATTTCAAAGGGTCTCGTAATATGAAGCCGCGTATATTTATTGTTTTATCGCAGTCGCACGTAACCACTGATCTCTATAAATGGACTTGTACACAACAGTATTGTATATTAGATGAATGGATCAACGGGCGGCAATCTCTCGTTGCCTACACAATACCATTCCATAGACACCTGTTAAACATAAGATTGTATCCTGGTGCACGTTTAGAGACATTTCCATCCCATCGCCAATACAATGAGCTCACTGATGGCTTGATTTCTGTAGTCTGTTATGTCGCTTATTCACATTTCATTGGAGACAAATTTTGTAGAAAATGACCGACCTGATTTGAAAGCAACTATATTCTGGCGCGGGAGCCATAGTCCTGGCTCCATGAAATAAACGGAATAACGGTAAGCTAATGTTGCGTGAATAGTCAAATAAATTGAGTGCCCTATTCCTTACTGTTTTATCCGGACTGTTAGTAGGCCGGACTATAATTACTTCTACACGGCTCCTTAACCCCTGCTTTGGTCTTTTGGCTGACCATCTGGCTGTCAGTGCTCAATTACGACAGCCCCAGTTTTTTTTTTTCCAATCCATTGTATAGAAATCATTTGTTCGAAACCCACTACTGCGCATTCAGCATCTACGTAATTTCCAATGTAACCGAGTTACACTTCTTTTATGATGAAGAAGGTTCCTAATTTCATTTTAAAAACTATATTTGCTCAAGCAATCCCAGACTCATTTTACAGCAAATTAGGCACAATGTAGTCCATTTTTGATAAATTTATATATTTTAAGAAACGTTAAATTAAAGATTGTTTTATTTCAATGTTAAATGTAAACGCGATAGTCTTTCGATACAGGTCCGAACTTGAACAACCACCGATCATCTTTCTATTGGTGTGAAAGACTAACATGTTGTGGCAAACGATAGTGTCAACAATAACATGGCGGCTTCCGTTAAATATCGTCTAACTGCTTTCGAAAGTTAAGCAGAAAATGGTGTGTTTCCTTTCCTTCCTTCTTTTTCGCAAGAACTACTCCAATGACCATGAAAACCAAATCTTGTACGGCATATTTAAGGATCTTTCATTATATAATGTGCTGATAGTTTCATACCAATAAATCCTTTGATGCTGATTTTTTTCTATATTTGTAGATTTCAACATTACCTTTTGCAAACCGTTTCATATGGATTTCCGGTCTCCTTTTAGACCCTAGGAGCTCCTAAGTGGTCAACATCTCTATTTAAGAATTTACAGCTGTGTTGGTATATTTTCTATTTTCTATTCTAGAAACTGAAGGATGGTTGAGAAATGAGGCATATTATATATTTTAAGGCTGATCCTTTTCCCTACCCCATTGTACACAATTATCTGGTTTTTTTTCATTTCCTTCTTTGGTGGACAGCATCTTTCTGACCTTTTTGCTTCACAAGAGTAATTGCAATCAGATTCAATGAATTCGATGATAATCAGTACATGAATTAGGCCTTTAAACATGTTAACTTCAAAGAGTCATTATCACCTTTACCAGATAGTGAAACAGATATCTTTTATCAATAACTTTATTCTCTAAATCCCCGGTTGTCTCAAAAAAAAGGAACCCTCAAAGCCGCCCTCTGTTTCGCGAAAAGAAAGAGTAAACCATACAACTTAATACACATCTGCAAATTGCATTTCATTAGTTCCGAATAGCCGAAAAATCTTTCCAAAAGACACCTATTGACCGAGTTATGGCCGATTGACAATTTGTACGCACTTTTTCTTTAATCCACGGATTGTTAATTCTTAGCTGTGTCCTTTAGATATACCACCTTTTTCCCGTCACATTCCATCCTTCATTTTGGTTTCTTTTGTTTTTGCGACACAGATCATTTCTGATATGGAAAAGGTTAGTTTAAATTTCATTATTTAGAAATTCCAAGATCAGTGATCTCTTCTTCTGGCTGCTCTGCTCCCCCCCCCCGCCCAATTTGCCTGCCTCTAAGACCATGAAACAGATGCATGCTTGCGCCTCTTTTCCATGCAATAATTGACTTCTATCATTCTTGTCCATCGAATGCTTGCAAGGCCAGCTATTCTATTGCGAAGTTCTGACAATGGGTGGTGGTTCCTGTACATACACTTCACTCTTGTACTGTTCCGTTTCCCCCCCTATGTCAAAGTCGAGCGGATCAAATCGGGGGAAATCTTCGCACCAGAATTCCCGCTGTCCTTTGCAAGCAATCCTACGGACAAGACGTTTAGAATGGGATTACTGAATGGCAAAGAGAATTCAAGCGCATCATCTCAGAGCTGCCAACTTCCCCCAGTGGGGGGGGGGGGGGAGCAGCACAGTAAACACGGAATTAGAGGCAAAATATTGGCATTTCTAATAATTGACAAACCAAACTTTCAATATCAGAAGGACCTTTGCGCAAAAACAAAAGAAACCATAAACAACAGAATGAGCTTGAGAATGTGATATTGTTTAAAGACTACTGAAACAGTAAACAAAATTTTTTTCGGTGTCGGAAACCTAATGAAATCCACTTTCGAGATGTGTATGCACTGGTTTGTTTAACATAGGACCAAAACTGTCACCAGGGGTAAAATTTGAAGTACATTGTAATCTTTCTATACTGTTTTTTAACTTAGCGACAAACCATTGTTATGAAAATAACATGTTTGTGAGGCTTTCTTACATTGATTATATGTTACAGATTGAACTGTAGATCATGACCTGCCAGTTTCTATTAAACACCTTTCATAATAAGACCACTTCAAGTTGCTATTGCTGTTGCATTTGATGACCCAAATAATCTAGGGTGACACATCACCAATCAGGTCGATTACATGCCAATTTTCATGTTCCTGTGGTCACTAAAAAAAATTTAGAGCTAAGGAATGCTAAAATCCTCATATACACTGGGTTTTGAATCTAAAATTTTTTAGAAAATTTAAAACAGGCTTAATCATTGTATTACTGTCATATGTGCATACAACCAACTAATTAATTACTTTGCACCAAACATTTTGTAAAAACTCCTTGAAAGGAATATTTCTGACTGATCATTGTCTGTGTTGCGGACGTTACATAATGTCAACAATGCCTAAGTTTGCACTGTCCTTCAAGACAATTTATGTGTTAAATTCAAACTTTCAAATATTAAAAAAAGAAAAAACCTAAAAAATTAAAAAATACAAAAGTAAGTTACAATGCCTATATGTAATAAAAATAGTTGATAATAAGGTTTCCACTTAAATTTCCAGATTATTTATCACGTAATGCATTTCTCGATTGTTAGAAGAGAAAAATGAAATAATTTTACTTTTTAAAAGTTTAAACTTGTGTAAATAGCTACAATACAACAAACTCTAGTAAATACTTCCATGAAACCTACCTTTCAGCTCCCCAAATTACATAAAAAGTTATACAATCCAGTGTTTGCGGACGTTACAGTTTTGTTGCTTACAAAAAAAAACATTGATTGTGGCTGTTCCAAGACAGTTTAAAAACATTTGCAGATATCCGCTTTGTGTGTCCCAAACTTTTTACATTCAATCTGACATAAATGAAATTTGGTACAATTTTACAGGACTCAAAATCCCTTTAAATACCATAATTGTTGTACTTAACCATAAAAAAAAAACAAAACAAACATACACTCAATTGCTTGTTATATTGGAATAGCCAGTCTCCATATTGTATAGTCCATGACGTTGAAGTGAGGGTTATTTAAGGTAATAAAACTTGTTAAATCAGTACGAATCTGTAAGGTATTTCTAAAATCTTTATTTTGAAATACACAATTACACAAATACATTTTGGTACCTTTTTGATAGGCTAAATTTGGTGCTTAAAAACTCTATAAATAATAAAGGAATTGCTGTTATTTCACCTAATTAGTAATAAATTATTCTACTTCACATGGTTTTTAACCCTCAGAATTTAACATTAGATGTTCTTGGGTCAATTATAGTTTTTCTCCTGCCACTTTCCTAATAGTTACTGGCATAGCAACGTTAGCATGTGGACCATTAATGTTGACAAGTTAAACGTCCGCAACATATTCTTAATGTTCATTTTGGCTTTTGTATATTACTGTTTTTGTATTGTTTTTGTCTTATTTCCTTTTTTTAAAAAAAATTGACTGAATTTGTAAATAAAAATTAAACTCATTATATATCATTCTAAAATTCTATAGCCCTGATACTAGGTATGATCTGCTTGTCACATTCAATGTAACGTCCGCAACAAAGCAGGTGATTTCTACCTGTGAAAAGTATAATTTTGCAGGTACAGAAATGAAAAAAAAGTTAATTTATTGAATAGGGCTGTCTAAAAGTGCTGTTCTATATACATGAACATCCCTCTACAAGATGCAAAGTAATGACTTCACATTATGAATGGTTGTAAAATACTATTAAAATCATCATACAATGCATATTTTTCACTAATTAAACTATAGATTGTTTGTTTTAGTTTAAATTAATTAAAATAGGTTACAATTAATATAAGTACCATATTTTCCAATTCTGAGAGCTGATAAAGAACTGCACTCAAATAGCTTTATTTTTCCGGCAACAAGTTGACATCAAGTAACATCCGCAACACATTTTGCAAACTACATTTAAATGTATAAAAGGGAAATAAAATTAAGTTTAAAGAAAGTTTGCTCTTATTATGTTTCATGTGGGTACATAAACAAATAGAGATATCTTCTTGATTTACTTCTATATTAGAAAAACCTTGCTATTGTGTTTGCGGACGTTACTATGTTGCGGATGTTACCCGTGTTGACGGAAAAATGGAACACATCATACAGGCAAAATAAAAAGCTGGGGAAGTGTTGCCTGGATCTGTGGGAAGTGTTGTTTAGAGGCCCTTTAGTTACAATACACATTAAAATTATTAAGTTCAAGTAGCTTTCCCTAGGCACATAATGTAATTTGCGGAGGTTTTTTACAAAAATGTTTGTTTTTTTGTTAAAATTAACTTTTTTTATAAGTGCATCTATTTACAAAAAAATAATGCAATATCAGAATTTATTTTGTTTCCATATAGTATGGGGCATGATAAACTATTTCTTCATGGCTAACAATAATAAACTTGCTCTATTTAAGGCCATGTCCGCTAAAGTTGGTGTGAAATTGTTTGACGGAAAATTTACGCCCCACCCCGCAACATCATTTTTTATGACCAACCTCATTAGAACAAGACACCAGTGGGAGTCTACTAAATTCTGAAAAGATCTAACATTGGTACAGATTGCTATAAATAAAGGAATATCACTTTGTTCTTTGTTGCAATGGCAGATATTCAAATTTGTACTATGTGCTAGGTTTGACAAACTTCCGTCAACATTTGGCTGTTTAAACATGTCCAGCACACAACATGGGAGGAATCACCCAACTTTATAGCTATTGAGCTTAGCTCGGTCTATACTTCATATACATCACAGAATAATTCAGCTTGCGATACCATTTTTTGTGTGGGCTTCCTCAAGTTCATTAAGGCTTTTTGGTATAATGTTCAAAAACCAGAGCCTCTTAATTTAAATGTTACACTCTTTTTTTTCGTAAATCGAGTGCGCTTTTGAGGTTTCCTTTTTTTGAGACACGCGGTATAACTATTTTAACTTGTCCATTCCATAAGCTGGATACTTTGAAGCAATTCGTGAGCTTTATTGAAAATCTAAGACAACAGACATAATTAATACGTTTCTTTGCCAAACTCAGAACACATGTTTTTAACGTTTGAAAACTTGCCCTTGTGGACACAGGCAAGGCAAGAGCAATATTAAAGTGCCTTTCGGAACATGTTATTTGTGCATATTGGTAAGCAAACCTCGTATCCAAACTACTTATTGGTTTCAAATTTGTTTTTAAATAAAAAACATGTCATTGAACAATAAAGTTTTCATCTGAGCAAGATTGATTTTGTGCAATATTTTTATGAAAGGAACTCCATCCAAATCGTTTGAAATATGTTCAAACCTGCTATTTACCATGCGAGTTTCTCTGATCCATATCATTTTTGGTACATATCTGTGCAAAAAATGTTGAAAGTAAAATTATGGCTTTATATTGTTCTTATTTTGAGGGAGAATTGCTTGTTATTAACACACTACAGTGTCTCAACACCACTTTTTAAAAGAATATCATTGACCCATATGAAGTGGTTTACTGTGTGTACTCCATTGGAGTGGGAGAAAATGGGAAGGTAACAAAACTGTTTCATATCTGCACTGTTAACATAAACCTGTAAAACCAAGCATTTGACTGGCAGCTGGACTCACTCATGCAGAACGTCAAATTAACCTGTGAGCGTAAATAATACGAAACCATTGGCAGCAGCACTTAAATAACGCGTAAATCTCAAGGTTTCAACGTTATGGTTGGTTTTTTACTTGTTTAAAGTTTAAACAATATTTAATTAATAAATGTTATTACAACTTGACAAATTTTCATGTTGTAGCTATGGCATCATACCAATCGTTGTATTTACGTTACACGTGGTTGTAAAAAAGTTAATTTTTCAGGCAAACATTTTTGAGAAAATGCAATAAACAATGGTAAAACCTAAAAATATTTAAAGTTTATACACTTGTTTTATTTTGTAATATACACTTCTCCATGTCACCATTACTTAATCATCATATTAATAAACTTATACAATGTAGCCTACATAGATTCGAACCAGGCCTTATTAAGATACAAGTCCTAAACCCTTATCCACTACACTACTGACTTTAGTGATAGCAATGATAACATTAAATGTGTGTGTGTGTTTGTACTACTTTTTTCAAATTAAACTAAATAATACAAAAAGAGGAAAAGAGTTTTTTAACTATTTTTAAAATGATAGGAAAATAGATTTTGCCTTTTTTAATGACGTTAATTACTACGTTATTTAACACATTTTATAGGTAAAACGAAATTTTCGTAGTTCGTATTCTTACATTAAAACCAAGTAAATTACAAGACGGAATTACGGAAAAATATGATAACGGTCAGCGTATAAATACTACCTTTATCAAAATGTGTAGTATTATTTTTAGCCACTGTTTATTTCACTTTTAAGCTTTTCTGCTTCCAAATTAAATTTTTAAATTTTAAAAACAGTACCATTGAACATTTGAAGATTATTGAATAATTGGGGTTGACCCGTAATTTTAAAAGGTAAGTCTGGTAAATAGGACCTTTCTTAACAGTTTGCTTCTTTTTTCAAGTTATATATATGTCGAGAATATGTAGTGTAACAAATGAGTATTACGATTTTCAAAAATTACTGTTCAATAGGGATATAAATTGCCGTAAGAGATTTAAATTCTTAATGACCTGTTTATCACAAAACACTTAACAGATGGCCATTTTCCTCAGCATTTAAAAGAGCTTAAAAAGACATTTACACACCTGTAACATCGTTCAAAAAGTCAATCGATCGAACTCGATGTTAAGTACCGTTTGATTATACTCTAGAATCTTCTAATTTTTTACATTTAGCCAATTGTTTCACAAATTTGCAACAAGAAAATAGGTTTTGGAATTAATATAACTCTTTCATGAACACTTTTTAATTGATTATTAAAAAAAACCTCACCCATCAACTAAATTTTTTTTTTGTTTGTGACTCGTTGATCACCTAGAATAAATTATAAGTGAACCACTTGTAAAGTTCAAATTGGTTTCTAATATTTGCATAAGTGAATGTGTTTTGTGAATTCTAACACTTGGAGGGTTGCTTATTTCGTCTTCGTGGCAGAACGGGGGACACCCATCCGTGTACCCACCCCGCCGCAGCTTAATATATGCATGAACTCTCCGCGAACAATTGTAATTATTTCAAACAAACCTTACCCATCAGCTATATTTTCTTTTTTAATAATACCGTTATCATACCTGTAAGCATTATAAGGTGAAACACTCCAAATTTCAAATCGTTCTATTAATTTTGTAATTTTTTCTATAAATCTTTGCATGAACCATGTGTTTTCGAAAGCGATAATTGCAGGATTCCGGGTACATGGTTTCTTTTGAAGGTAAACATTTTTGTAAAAGGTAAACAATTTTTTTCACATCACAAACAATGTAAAAAAATATTCGGGCGCGCTGCGCTCGCCTGGTATACCAAATTTTTGTTTGGGGGGCGTGGATGCTAGACCATTTACAATAACACATAGACATACATAAACAAAACTGCATTTGATATAGCGCCTTCTTCAAACAGGTCAAAGCGCTTACAAAATAGTAATTACTATTTAGCCTAAACATAGTAATACAACAAGTATTGTAAAGATGAACCTTGAGATAAGTACTTAACATCAACACTATAAAAATAAAAAAGAAAACAGCTGCATAATTAAAATCATGTGAGGCAATAAACAAAACACTAATTAAAAGCACACAAACACTCGTAGGAAATAGATTATACCATTCATGTCCCCCCCCACGATTGAGTAGCGTTGACGCCACGGTTCTAATTAGTGGTTCTAAGGAGTATGAATAACATACCGAGAGTAACCTTGGACCACTACATCCTTCAGGAGAGCTAAAAACTAATTTGTGGCCTCAATTACCCCGGGCTTCATTTTCCCCCTCTCCTCTAAGCATAGCCTACCATTAGAAAGACAGGAAAGTGGGAAAATGCAAGCTCCGGAAGGGAGTACAAGGTAAGAAGGGAAGAGAGGAAAGGATTGAAATGCAAAGGAAACTGCATAGAATGTGAATGTGTGTTATGTTCAAATATTGATTCCACCAAAGTAGCCCCCCCCACCATCAGATTATGAAGTTGTCGGTGAAAAATGTAGGTTAACCGGCTCTATTGCATAGGATTGCCTACAATTTTGCATTCCAAGTTTCTTCTTCAGAAAAGAGTATGTGAACATTTCGAATATTGATTGAAATAATGCTTCAACGTTTTGGTGTAAGATTCCATAATTTGTTTGTTTCAGAATAATGAAATAGTTTGAAATTTTTCTTGATATTTGAAGGGGGTTTGGCAAAAATGTCACATCGTGTACTTGTGTACTCATTCAAAGTCTCTTTGGTGGCCATATTCCATGACAGCGATTCTGGGACAGATTGAAAAATGGGTATCTATCTTTAATGTTACATAACTTCTCAATGCAAAGTTAAAATCAAAATTCACCAAAACATTTCTAAAGTAGTTGAAATAATCGTTTATATGATGGATGTCAATAATCTTGCGGCTATTTTTTTTACACTGCTGTAGAAATTTATAACAAAACGAGTGTAAATCTTTCTTGACTTGCCCCTCAGACGCGGATGCCACCCATGCTGCTACTGACATCACCCACGTCGGTGCATACAGCTTGGACATGATTCCCATCCAGATCCTCAGCATGTGCCCGAAAAATACACACTCCGAAAGTGCTGTTTTTTTGCCCTGATGTAAAAGTTTCCATCAAAAAATATCCCAATAGGAAAGATTAGCTGGAAATTGTTTTTGTACAAAAATTGTGAATTTTCTAATTTTCATTGGAGCAAAATACGAAATTCAAGCCTATTTTTTATTGAAATATAAGCAATCAAAGATCGCCCTTTGTTCTCTCTTTTACGACATTTCTTTAGCCAACTACAAGTCTGTAAATCTATTGAGTGTCTGATCTATATGAGATTACTATTCTGACACAATATTTGGGTGCCTCACAATCTCTCGTTGCACCTTAATAATTATTTGTTACAACAGGGTTTGGAATCATATGGATGTTGAAACCAAATGACCACATAAGCCTAATCTTTGAACAAACCCCAAATGTGCAAAACTCTCTCTCCGTCTCAATGGCACAATCACGGCGTACATGTGGCACATACACCCAGACAGTACATACACAGCCAGCACACAACACAAACCACACTTCTCTTTCCTTGAACATATTAACACATTTTGGATATGAACATGCCTATCAATATGTCATATTTCTAGCCCTGATTTCTAGGCTTTGTAAAATAGTAATGGAGATCACAAACAAGGGGAAGTGTCACACCATGCAGGCAGCATTAAAATTCAGAGAAACAAAAAGAAATTTCAACAAAATCCGCACATACATGGTAACCAATTGGAATAGATAGAGAGAGAAAAAACACACACACAAAACCAGCTATTCTATGCACTGGCCAGAACAAGTGCAGTACAGTGACCTAATGACCCCGATGACCCCCTTACCCTGGCCACAAGAAATTCCCAACTAGGTTGTAAATTGTCATCAACCAAGCATTGGTACAGCAATCCAAACAGCCTTTTGGATCATTTATCCCTGCCATATACCCCTTGGGGTGTATACTGTAACCACTTTATCTTAGATATTAAACAGCCTTTTTCAAAACTTTGATTTTTGTAAGTCCCATGCTTGCCCAATAGTAATCAATCTTAACCTTTCCCTCAAAATTTTTTGAGACATACAACAATGTGACCAAGGCGTTAACAAGTTTGATAGGCGAATTTAGAACGAAGGGAGTGCGGAAATAAAAGTAATTCTCCCCTAATATTGTAGTCTAGACTGAGAGTAGTAATTTATTTCAATGAATGAACAACAGTTTTAATTTCCAGTCTATTATGTTATGTTTAATAGTATTGTAGAATATGCCGTTGAAGTATCAATTGACTTTAGTTACCTGCACATTTTAGCTTGTCCTTCCTCCAGTATTAAATATCTTAATCAACAGCAAGATTCATGAACCCCATGTTGAACATGTGAAACAGATTTTGGAAAGAATACCCTATAATGAAAAGGTAAAACTTCAGAATCTCCAAAACTTATATCCAAATTGTGTATTCATAAAGACAGCTTTTGAATTTTGAGCTAATTAGGTGCTCATGATTCCATGGACTTAAGCTCATATGGACGCTGACTTCATGACACCAAATATCGATTCATAAGACCAATTTTGGAGTCCTGGGGTTATTAATTTCATCATGATCCACTGGAATTTCACAATTGAATTTTGGCTTCATGATGCCAAATGAGGCATCATCTAACAATTGGACTCATGAAAATCCACTTTTTATTCGGAGTGATTCCGATGCGAAGTGGTGCTGTATTTGGCTTCATGAAGCAATCTGACCTAAAAGTGGGAAAATGAACGCCGTTTTCATTCTCCTAGTGATGGACAATCAACATTTTTTTTGGGGGGGGGCCTGAGATATAGTAGGGGTGGGCAAGGTATGAACTTTTTTTTACAATCTTTTGTTATCAAACAGCATATTCCTATGGCCATTTTGGCTCTGAAATAATCAGGCACTGTTTACACAAGATAATTTTTAGGTTGGTTCTGGGGAGTTTAAGTTTTGTACATGAAGTCTTTAGGGCTTTTCTGCTACTTTTGGAAAAACAAAAAACAAACTCAATTTCATTCTGGATTTTGATAGATACTCACCAATAGGTGCTTTATAGGTTTAGGCATATAATTGTCAAAGAAAAAATAGCAATTTAT
>JAMKCH010048244.1:0-28859 GCA_023653785.1 Ophioderma brevispina
TCCCCCCCCCCAATCTTAAAGTATCTTCTTGTCGCTTATGATAATATGTTCCAGAATGCAAGACAAAGCAACATAACAGCATTTAGTCCTCCCCATGTCCAATTTCAGACAGTATGTATCCATGTGTTATTAACTATTTTTACACTACATTGGCCTTGAAATTTAATAAAATTAGGATGCTGTCAGAGTTTTGTACTGTTCCTTTGCTACAAAAATTTAAGCAGCCTACTTGTATAAATTGCTTTTTGATCAAGGTAATTTCATCTCATCTCTAGTAGAAATTTGGATTTCCTTTCGAATTCAATATGCCCATGATCTGCAAACTCAACTGTTTATTTAAATTGGGAGCTGCCCAAATAGCCTCTTAGTTTGAACAAAAGATCTACCCTCATACCGTCCATTAATAAAAGAAATCACGTTAAGTAGTTCTCTGGTCTCAAAATACATGGCCAGAATAGCTCGAAAAAATCTGTTTTATCTCCATTTAAAACGGAAGGCCCGTGATACTAACGAGTTGTCACAATGTCCTTGGCCCGACACCGCCGTGAACACGTTCGAAGTCGCGTTCAAACACTCCATTAAATACCATACATACTAGTAAGTTTGTCACGTGTATGACCCTGGTATGATCAGGTTGTAACCTTTAACCACAATATTGCTCATGGCCCGAACCTTGGATAAAATTGCCAAGCTGTGTTTGATCGAAAAATACGTCAAAAAACAACTCATTATCAGTGGTGTAATTGTCTAAGCTTAACTGCACATATAGAAGACAAGGTATGTGAGATTCTTCGTGTCATCTTGAGACCATTTTTCAGCGTGGGGGGGGGTAACTTGCTTTTGTTGTTGTTAAAGCGAGGAGGAATACTGGTTTATGAGTCGTTCATTCTCCAGCCATAGCTGATCTGAACTATGAGGCCGCTTTCAATGTAATGCTACAGTGTTTAAGATAATGGCGAACCTTGGTTCATTACTGGAAACTAACAGAAGGAGGAGGAGGCATGCTCAGCAGGACTAGGCTAGCCATCATTCCCTTCCCCCCCGACCCCCCCAATTTTGGGAGAAGTGTGTGTGTGTATGTAGGCTGTTAAGACCCCCGTCATTTCAGATCGTGTCACCCAAGACCCCATTTAAAAAGATTCTTCGCCCAAGAACTCATATTTTGTTGAAATTTTACAACGGTCATCCAACGACCACTATTTTTTTTTAAGTCATCTGTCACCAATTCCCCTGGGTTTGGGAGCACCAGCCTTACACCTATCCATTTCATATGTGAGTACCACCTTCAACCCCCCCCACCCAAGCCATATCCCCCGATCTATCTAAAAAAATGCTACTCTCAGACTCAACATTAGTTCATACTGAAAAACATCATAGCTTTGAATTAAAGAAATGGGTATGACACCAACCCCCGTCACACACACCCTTAACCATCTTGTAAATCAGAGCTATTCGCAGTAGCCTCCGTGGGTAAATTAACAGCCAAACGAATGCAAACAAGGTATGCACCCCCGCCCCGTCCCATGCCAACCCTGTTGTAAGGTAGCTGAATTCAGCAGTCTCGTGTACACAGTTGAGCGTCCTGTGGAAATGCTCTTTACTGTTTTCTTTTTAAGCCTTTTCTCGTTTCAAAAATGTTTAAATTTGTTGCCTGCATTTCAACATTTTACCAAAAAATATACTACGCCCATCGTCGTGCCATGCATTCACTCCGTGGTTCACTTCACTTAGGACTCGCCAAGACTTCCATAAAGATCCAGAAAGCACCATGCCAGTCATATCAGAGTCGCCACAGAGTAGCCTACGCATTGAACTAAGCTATTATGGGGGATATAAGTGGAGGGGCCTATGTAAAAGTTGGTGAAGGTTCATTGAAGTTTCATGTTAGTTAATGTTGGCAACCACTATTAAATGTTATACTTACTGTTTTGTCTGATATTCAGAAAAACAATGTTGCCATTTTTTTTTTTCGGTTGACCATAGTGACCTTGACACATGGGTCAAAGGTCAAAATGGTAACATTGTCAAAGATATAGAACTGGTACCAAACTGTAGCAAATCCACAAGGAACATTGTTTTATATGATATTTATTTTGTTATATTGGACCTTTTGTTTTCTGATATGTAATAACCTAATTAGAGACAATAAAGATGCATATTATATATAAAATTGCATTTAGGCAGACCACAGTTCCCCTGTCCAAAAGCAAGAGTTAGGCTAACGGTTTTGCCAATGCAGTCATCTGTAAGTTTTACACTCTGCTTGAATGTAGAATAAACCCTACACAACCACCATTATTTCTGTGCTATAATACCCATGGGGTAAGTAAGTAAACCTAGTTGTTTTTGTAAAAATTTTATTACCGCGAAATAACCACAATTTGCACTTCAGAGACAAACAGTATGTATAACTAGTTATCTAGTCTCAAACCAACTGCGGAAGTTTATTTACTATTCTTGCCATCCAGAGACCAGGATAGTCGTTGTCTAAAGCAAAAATCAAGAGTATACCCCGGGGGGTCTCAGGTTTGGTTGGGGTGGGTATGCCAACGCGAGTCTGGAAGTAGGACCCAAGCACACCATGTTTTCCCAAAAAGGGGACACTAAGCTATAATACAGGAGATGCCAATTTTGGGCCAAATTTTAACCCAAATTTGCCCTTTTTTCCTCAAATTTACATTTTAAGCAAGTTTGCACATTTTGAATCAGATGCAAGAAATTTTCAACAATTCTAGAAAAATGTGGTTTGGGTTGGATTCGAGAAAAATTGACTAAATTTCAAAACAAAAATTGCGAAAAATTGAAAAAAAACGACCAATTTGGGGGGGCATACCACAAATTGCCATTGGCATACCAAAAATTGGCAATGGCATGAAAAAAAGGGGTCATTGACATACCAGAAGGCTATTAAAAAATGAGACTGATTTGTCTGTTGCAAGTAAACATTTATGGTCATTTTGTGTGAGAACCTCCCCCCCCCCCCCCCCCCCCCCGGCCTCTATACCCTACCCCCTATACATTATAGCTGCTATTAATGCCATTGTAGTAAACACAATTGTGTTCACGTTGTAATAAATGTTGCAAGACAAAAATGTGATTTCTTCATTTGTATGATGCGTTATCCTTTTCAACCATAGACTTGAATAGTCTTATAGTCTAAAGCAAGATTAAGTTAGAGTCATCCCTACCCATCCACCATCATAGCTGCTATTAATGCCCATGGTAAGGAAAACTGGAATCACAGTTATGGTGGATTATACTCATCGCAGACATAGGCAGACGCTTCCCCGCCCCCTTTTTTCCATACCCCAAGTCCCCCTCCCCTGGCCAGAAGAGAAAGAAAGAACAATGATATTTTCGACCACAAAATAGCTATTTGGGGCCAAAATCACCAATTTGGGACCAATATCAGCGATTTGGGGCCAAAATTGGACGCGTTTTCCCACAGATTTTCACATTTCCCCCACCAAAAATCACGTTTTCCCCATTTCTCCCCCCGAAAATGAAGTCTGGTGCCACCATGATCACCACATTATCCTGGGAAATCCGCACAGTGCCTCTTGGAGAAATGTTAAGATTGCTGGGTTCAATCATACATGTATGATGTTGTTGTATTGCGTACGCTAAGTATATAGCACACCTATATGCTGAAAATTTCATATTTTTTGTGTGTCAGCACTGTTTGAATTTTAGCTGGAAAAAATGTCATTTAAAGACCAAATGTCTTTTTGTATGCCAAAAAACCAACAAGGGGGGATAGCAATTTTAAACTCTGGGATGATCTCGACCTAATTCAAAATCATACTAAGCTTTGGGACTTTTGTCATCAACGTGCACGGACTGGCAGTATGGAGATGATGAATATCCTGAGATCAGCAGAACGGTCGCCGTCACACCCTTACACAACACACACACACAAATCCCATAAAAGGAAGCAAAAGTCCATTTTTTGGTGATTTGGTCCACAAAATGGTCACCAAAGTTTGTTAGAGGAAATTTGACAAAGTCCACCTTTTTAGTGATTTGGGAGAGGTTTAAAAAGGACAATTTTAGGGGGTTTGTGTAGTATGCTTTTACCAAAAAAGTCCACATTTCCAGTCCCGCACCCTTAAAACAAGGGGAGTTTCAAAAAAGTTACCGTTAAACAAGTAAACGTAATTGATCGGTCTAAAAAGACCACACCCTAACAAGTATGTATAAGTGTAAAATCATACCCTTATACGTATTGGCAATATTTGACCCCTACTAAAGAGAAATTTCTTTTTTGTAAGGCTATACTGACTAGCTCATTTACAAAAAAATGAGACGAATACGATACAAATTTAAAAAAAACAGAACATATGTAGTTCAAGTGTGAAAGTTACTTTTTCCAGATTTAAGTGGTTTTTTTTTTTTTTGTTACCATGTAAGCTTACGTATTGTATCGTGCCCAATATGAAAAAAAACCCTTTTTACATGTTTCTTTGGTAGCGCATGATATCCCCTTATCAATGACCAGTGACCCCCGGGCTCTGGATGGTGAAGGAATAATTAAAAACATCACAACAGGTGAATGAGACAGAAAAAGATAAATATACTAACTTTTTGCTCTGTAGTTGGCAATGGTGGTTTCACAGTTATAACATTCATTTCCAAACATTTTTCTTTTGCACATTTTCATAAAACAACTCTGGTTGTCTTAGCCAGGGCATTAAGAACAAGTTAGGGTATAATGGGTTGGTGTAGGGGTTACTATACATGTGCAAAAAACACATGAGGCCTAACTCTTGCTTTGGACAGGGGACTGGGGTCTGAATAGCGGCAAATTTAGGCATATTATTGTCTTATAGCTTATTTGCATTAATAACAAGAAATTACAAAAGCCGCAAAAGTAACAAAATAAAGATGATATTACAATATTCTTGTGAAATTTGCCGCATTTTTGGTACCACGGTCGATTAACTTGGACGATGTATGACCCGCCTTTGACCTTTGACCTCGTGTAAGGTCACTAAGGTCAAAGGAGAAAAAAATGGCAACATAGTTTTATGAATAGTCGGACCCAGTAGAGTAAATAACCCCAATTTTGTAGTGTTGCCAACAATTACACATGAAATTCATCCAACACTCTCTGGAGAACATAGGCCCCTCCCTAATGATTAGCATTGGAGCACAAAAGAGGGCTGAACCCGCTCGGATCGTAAATAGGCTTATTTTTGTAGACTATAGCAGAGTAGCCGGCCGTCCATAAACATGAGGAATACATTTGCAAATACAAATTTTAGCGCACATCGTTCAGATTTTGTAGAGAGACTAGACAATCACAGAAATAAAGTCTCGGAGGAACTTGCAATTGGTGCCCCCATTTTTTCGTATTGTCTACTAAAATTTGACTTAAATAGTGGAATTGCAGCAGGTAAATTGTAAAATTGAATCTTTGAAAATAATGAATAACGAACGCGGTGAGAACGTTTCAGCACGCGGGGGACCCGGAAACCGGAACCTAACAATCCAATTCCATTGGCTTAATACAGAATTCCACTGGATTGGTTGTAGACTTCTGGCATCCTCTTTTTTGCAATATGGTTTTGTTTCGTTTATTTTGGAGTTGTTTTGGTGCTATTTATTGAGTTAGTTGTTAAAAAGGTGCCAAAAGTAAGGAGAGTAGTAGGAGTGTAGTAAAAACAAAGTTGTAAATCGGTTTGTCCCCGCAAACCGGGGGGGGTGGCCGGATTCACTCACAGTCTTAGCAATCGCCCTTACTCCTCATTCCAATTCTTAACCCGATTCAATGCATCCCCCATCCTCAACCAAACCCCTCCTACTCTACTCCTCCCTTGCTTCCTCCATGTCCTCTTTGGTCAGCCCCTCTCTCATCAAACCACACCCAACTCAAACTCAAAGGCCACCTTCTCAAAACATGCTCTTCCTCAGCCGTGCCCATACCACCTTCCACTTCGCCTTAGCAATAGGTCAGCCCGCCCCTCCTCAAAACCAACATATGCATCAAATCCTCGGTCTTCTTCATATCCTCAATTCACACCACACATATGCCCACTATTGCTTAGTATGCTGGTAAGGTGAGCAAAATCACCCCATCTCAATTTTCATGATGGGTCAAGGCAGTGAGTTTTGAGTTTCAACTCCATATGATACAGCAGCACTGATCTACACAACTCTTGACACCATCCCTGCATCTTCAAAGGAAATCTCTCCCATGTACAAACTCTCCAATTCCTAAACTTCACCCACCATACCTTACTCTGGCTGTCCACAGCCGCCTACATCCACCCCCCGCACTAACCCTATCCCCTATGTATGTGAATCTCCTTCACATTTCCAACCTCGTCACAGCAACTTTCCACCTCCCCCACTCCTCAACTCCCTTCTCACATCTTCCACAACACAACGTCTCGTGCAAAGAAACCGCAAACCTTGTTTTGAACTTGCCTTGCTATCTAATCAATTCCCTATACTGCCTAGAAAACCATGCGTTGATTTTCTGTCGTGACGACAGACACGAATCATCATCTTAATTACCTAAAGACGGCGTATTCGGCTTTAATATTTCCACTTTGAGTGTGATCTAATACATTGGTACAGCCTTCCAAATATGTAAAAAACCGGGGTCGAAAAAATGGGGGGGCGCTTCTTCCTGGAAATCTCCTCATGGCTCCTCTATACAAGGCTGACTCATAGATTTCGAAATATATTATTTTTGTGTAGTATTAAAATAGTCATCTAGAACTAAAGATAGTCACCTAAAATGCTTACTTCAAAGTTAAGATGAATTGGATTTTTCGTTTTCATGCAGTAAACATATGCACAGTATAACGTGCCATAGGATTACCGTGTATAACAAAAATTTTGGGGTCCGAATTTAAGACCAAGTTGTGATTTTCCTTTATGAAGGACTTGATTTGAGCTTAGTTATTGAGTGATTAGTATATGGTTAGTATATGAAGACATTCATAATTTTGTAACCGTCATTTTCTGTCAATGAAAGAAATTGCAAAACCATTAGCCTTCGGGCACCGTGTACACACTTTGTTCATAACATCAAAGCCCTTCTTCAGAATGAACTGAAATTTTGGAATACCTTTTTCTCAATTATATTTAGTGAAGCCATAAACAAAAATAAAGTTGCTTGGATCATGAATGCACCTTTATCATAGCTTTATTGTTAATACCTTTAATCCAGGATCCAAGAGAGTGGCGTGGTCAATGGTTTAGGGAGCTTGCCTTTGGACCCAGGGGTCCCCGGTTCAAATTCTCAGTGGGGCTACTTGATGGAAATCTTCTAGGTACTCAATTCTCGATTTAATTTGTTATAAGTGATATTGGTTAAATTCAGAATTAACCATTCTCTTCATGGTTCGTGGGCAAATGAACCATGCTGTGTTTCAAAATGTGTCACCAAAGTAGTGAATTTTGAAAATTTCCTCTCTTTGTAGAAGTGTGTAGGTCATTAGTTTGATGATTGGAATGTTGTCCGTCACAAAATAAAAGTAAAAAAATACAAACTGTCGTTACACCGATCTTAATGCTTTAATTTTACAGGGAGGGTACTCAAATTCCGACTATGTCGGACGGAATTTCAACCAAAAAATATTATCACATGAAAACAATCAAGAGTAATTTTTAATTAACTCCCCTTTTGATATAACGTGACACTTTAATGAATGAAATATACAAAGCATGTTTTTTATTCCAATTTGTTTCAAGTTTTTAATTCCCACGAAATAGAGAATTAACAAAAAACATTCCCCGTCCGACATGTCAACAATTCTGAAATTTTTTCTACAAAAACAAAATAACAATTTCAGATAAAATGTTTCCTGTCAACTCCATGATTTAATGAAGTATTAGCTGGAGTGAGTGTACGTTAAAGTCTACTTTATTTATTAGAGTAAAAAGGGGAAGATTTTTTTTTTTTTTCCGTCTAATGTATATGTTAATCCGTCCGACATGGTTAAACAAACGAGTGCCGTAAAGTTTTCTTTTGGGCCATTTCAAGTGCATTAACATGGATCTTAAGAACATTAAGCCTGTAACCCAGAAGTGCCAATCATCACTTTCCTACATAAGCCTTCACCTGAAACACTGAAAAACCACTTTTTTCAAACATTTTTGCCCAATTTTTGTGGGACAAGCTGTGAATTTGGCAGACTTGATCGTATTTCTTGGTCTCTTTGACTGGCAAATGAAATTATTTTGGAAGACTTTTGACTATGAAGATAATAGGGGAATAGGAACAAAAGGTTTATAAGAAAATATATCAACAAGGTTTTTTTAGAAATAGTTACACATTTTTAAAATGCAACATGTTGGACGGAAGCAAGTCGGACGGAATTTTTTTACAGATTTCATTGCAAACACATCCCAAATAGTTGTGCAATTATTTTAAATGTTTTAATTTGAAGCTAAAACCATGTAGTAAGTAGACATGCCAAAGTACTGAAATTTGTCCAAAACCAGACTACTGCTGGTGCAATTTTCTGTTTTCATACAATCATGTCGGACTGAAACAGGCAATGTCGACGGACTTTTTGACATGTTTTTTTGGCTGCATCAAATGAACAAAAAGCACTTAACAGTTCTGATATATACCAATACTAATAGCTAATATCCGAAGTTACTAGACAGTACCAAAATAAATCACAGAGCAGAGTCAATTAAAATGTCAACATTTCCATTAATAATATAGCATGAATAATCTTTTGGCATTTATATGGCGTCTACAAAAGAACGACAGCGCCTTAAACAATGACGACGAAATAATAAGAGAAAGTACAACAATAACTAACATGAAATGGTGAGTGTTGAGCATACGTTTGAAAACAGGCACAGATATTGCTTCTTCCTACATTGATTGGGAGCCGATTCCATAGGCGTGGGGCCACCACTGAAATGAATCATCACAGCCTCTCTTAGGGAACGGGGCACGATAAGCATTGTGGAATCGGAGAGGCTCGATACTGTCCTACGTGCTCCCATTTGAAGAGGGCGCTTTAAGAAAGCGTTGTTTTAAATTATCATTGTTGTACTTCTTTGAGCAGTGATTGTTGTTTCATTATCTAGTGGATAAAATAATAATTTTCCTTTTAATTTTGATCAATAGCATCAACATAACATTCGTATAGCACCCTATTTCTATCGATTCCGTCCGACTGAAAAGGTTTTTCATCGATCAACGGCATCTCACATGGTGGAAAAAGGAAAAAAAAAGGGAGAGTGAAAAAAAGGGTGAAAGGGGGACTATTTAGAATTTCATATGATTCGGTTTTAGTAGGAGGGTACAGTAGCATATTCATCTGAAAATGCATTGCAACGTCATTTGTCCTAGGTCAAAAATACCAGCTATTTGCTCTATCAAATTCCGTCCGACATGCTTACGATCATTTTGAACACAGCCACCATGAAATCTCTCACTTCCCATTCGTTGTGTATTTTGCTGTTTGATTTAGTTTGTTTGATGTTGGCAAACAATGGCGGGCTATAAGCTGCGGCCTTGAATTGCATTGTTTTCTGTTTATTAGGTTTGTTGAATTCTCTGCCAATTTAGCCTACGTGACCTACGATACAAATTAAATAACCAGTTATTATGCTCAGTTATTATATATGAACCTATATACGTATGGGTATGGGTGTTGGATGTCCCTTCTCATCAAAAACATGAAATGTTTGTTCATTTTTTTATATACCCACAACTTTAATTATTTTATTTTTGATAAAATGTAAATCTTATCTTCTATCCGTGGCCTAATATGAACTTAGAGCAATAACAGCACATTTTTTTAAGAGTGCCCCCAATTTTCAAAATTTGATAGTTTTTGCACAGTTATGTTTAGGAAACTACACTTCAACGAGAATGCTCAAAAATGCGTATTTATCAGAAAAATAGCAGTTTTGTAATTAGTAATTAGAAGGGGGATCCCAGATTGTACTTAACGGGCAAAGCTGGAAATGGCCTAAGTTTATGTCCCTCCATGATGAAATAGTGGCCATCAAGAAAATTACCTCTAACTTGACTGCCTGAACCCATACAACAACTAATGATGAGCATAGAGACATGTACTGGCGCTATGACTCATCCAGAATCTGCTTACCTACTCTCTGGGGTTCGACCTGAGCGTGTGCTTCCGTGGGTGGGGCTGCCGTCATTGTCTTTAGCAGGATGCAGAACTCCCAGAAAATATATTCCCCAACATAATATATGCATATTCCGATCACCCTGTATGACGTCACATCCCCAAGTCCCTCCACCCCACTACTCCCTCACTCCCTTCTCACATCTTCCACACCAAATCTCGTGCAAAGAAACCGCCAACCTTGTTTTGACTTGCCTGCTTCGTAATCATTCCTATACATGCCATAAGAACCATGCTTTGACTTTCTCTGTCGTGCACGACATAATACTAATCATCATCTTATACATAAAGACGCGATTCGGCTTTTTAATATTCACTTCAGGTGTGATAAATACCTTGTTAAGCATTCAATTATGTAAAAAACCGGGGTTCGAAAATTGGGGGCGCTTCTCCTGGATCTCCTCCATTTCATTTAAAGGTTGACTCATAGATTTCGAATATATTATTTTGTGTAGTAATTAAAATAGTCATCTAGAACTAAAGATAGTCACCTAACATGCTTAATTACAACGTTAGATATCAATTGGATTTTTCGTTTTTCATGCAGTCAACATCCATGCACATTCTAACAGTGGCCATAGGATACCGTGATAACAAAATTTTTGGATCCGGAATTTTATAACCAAGTTGTTATTTTCTTTATGAAGGACTTTGATTTGATCTTAGTTATTTGAGTGATGAGTATATGGTTATTAATACTGAAAATTCATAATTTTGTACATCTGCTTTTCTGTCCATGAAAGACTTGAAAACCGCATTACCTAATCGGCACCGTGGTACACCACATTTGTTCATAACATCAAGAGCCCTTCTTCAGAATTAACTGAAATTTTTGGAAATAAACCTTTATGCTCAAGGATATTTAGTGACCCATAAACAAAATAAAGGTGCATGGATGCCAAATGCACCGTTAATAATAGCTTTATGGTTTCATACCTTTAACTCCATGATCCAAGAGAAGTGGCGTGGTCTAAATGGTAGGGATTTTGCCTTTTGCCCAATGGTCCCCGGGTCAAATCTCAGTGGGGCTGGATTTATTCTAGGTACTCAATTCTCGATTTAATTTGTATAAGTGACTATTGGTTAAATTCCGAATTAACCATTCTCTTCATGGTTCTGTCTGGCGCGAAAGGAACCAGGCTGTGTTTCAAAATGTGTCACCAAGTAGTGAATTTGTTAAATTTCTTGTATAATGATGTTTTAGGGTCATTTATTTTGAATGATTTGAATTTGTCTGTTCACAAACTAAAGTAAAAAATAAAAAACTGTCGTTCAAATACAAAAAAAAACACAAAAACGTAAACAAGGCAAACAACCGACAAACAACAAAACGATCTTACTTTAAATTTTAACCGGTACTTCTAACTCCAAATTTCCCGACCATGTCGAACGGAATTTTCAACCACAAATAATATTATCACATGAAGAACACTCAGATTAATTTAATTCACATCCTTTTGCTATAATTTGACACTTTACATAGGAATGATATTAAAAGCATTTTTTTTATTCCCATGTTTTCACGTTTTTAAATTCCCAGAGAAATAGAGAATTAAGAAACAAAAAAAATTCCGTCCGACATGGTCAAAAAAATTCTTAAAGTTTTTCTACAAAACACAAAATAAAATTTTCAACAATGTTTTCTGTCAAGGTATCCCATGAATTTAATGAAGTCTTAAGACACATAGTAATTAAATTGCAAAATTAAAAAAAAAAAAAAGGGGTAATTTTTTCCGGGCCGACATGTTATGTTCATCCGTCCGACATGGTTAACAACGAGTGCTCTTAAGTTTTCTTTTGGCCATTTCAAGGTGCTTAACCATGGATCCATTAAGAACATGAACTGTACCCAGAAAAGTCAAATCACATCATTTCCTCCTACATAAGATCACCTGAAACACCTGAAAAACAACACTTTTTCAACATTTTTGCCATTTGATGGGACAAAAGCTGTTGAATTTGGCCACTGGATCTATTGCTTGGTCTCTTTGACTGGCAAATGAAATTATTTTATGCATACTTTTGACTATGAAAAAATGGAACAACTTAAGGTTTTAGAGGAAAATATATCACAAAGGTTTTTTAAAATAGTTACCCTTGGTTAAAATCATCAACATGTTGGACGAAAGCATGGTCGGACGGAATTTTTAACAGATCATTGCAAAACACATCCCCATATTTGTGCAATTATTTTAATGGTTAAAAATTGAAGCTACAATGTTAGTAGCATCCAAGTAATGAAATTGTCAAACCCAGACTCACTGATGGTGCAAACAAATTATTCTGTTTATCATACGAAATCATGTCTGCCACTGACCAGGCATGTCGGACGGAATTTTGACATTGTTTTTTGCCCTCTGCATCAATGAACAAAAAGCACTACAGTTGTCTGATATATACCATACTAATGCTATATCCGGATTACTGACATACCCAAATAAATACACAAGAGCAGTCAATTAAAATGTCAACATTTTCCATTAATAATATAATATAATAATATTGCATTTAATATGATGGCGCTCTACAAAGACACGCGCCTTACAAAAATGAAGACGAAATAAGTAAGCATAAAGTACAACATAACTAACATGAAAATAGGTTATTTTGAGCATACGTTTTGAAACACGGCACAGATAGGGCTTCTTTCACATTGATTGGGAGCCATTCCATATTCCGTGGGCAGCACCTGAAAATGAACATCACCAGCCTTCTTATGGGAACGGGGCACGATCAGCATTGTGGAATCGGAAGAGGGCTCGATACTGTCCTACGTGCTCCATTTGAAGAGGAGGGCGCTTTAAGAATTGATGGTTTTAATTAACATTTGGTACTTCTTTGGAGTCAGTGATTTGTTTGTTTCTTATCTCGTTGGATAAAATGAAAATTCCTTTTTAATTTTGATAGAAAGCAATAACCTAACATTTTCGTAGAGAACCCTATTGTCTATCGATTCCGTCCCGACATAAAGGTTTTCAGCGATAAAGGAATCTCAACAGTACTATTTTAGAATCATATGATATTTAGTAGAGGTACAGTGCCCTATATATGAAAATGATTGCAACTCATATTGTCCTAGGTCAAAAATACCAAGCTATTGTCTCTCATCAAATTCCCGTCCGACATGCCTTACGGATCAATTTTTGAAACACGCCCACCATGAAAAGCTTCCTTCCCATTCGGTGTTATTTTGTGTTGATTAGTTTGTTTGGATGTTGCAACATGGCGCGATATCAGCTTCTGCCTTGAAAGTGCATTGTTGCGTTTTTTGAATCTAGTTTGTTGAAATTTCTCTGCCAATTTAGCCTACGGGCTACGATACCAGAAGTAAATAAACCAGTTATTATTATCATGTTTTATATACATTAACCTATTATGACCTTATGGGTATGGTGTTGGAAATTGTCCCGTCATCATGCTAATCAAGCATGAAATTTGTTCATTTTTTATATACCCACCTTTATAATATTTATTTTGAATAAAGTAAATCGTTATCTTCTATCCAGCTGGCCTAATATAGAAGTTAGAGCAATAACATCACATTTTTGAAGAGTGCCCAATTATTTTCAAAATTTGATATTTTTGCACAGTTATGTTTAGGAAACTACACCTGCAAACGAAATGCTCAAAAATGGGCGTTTACATAAATAAGCAGTTTTGTAATTAGAATTGGATCCCAGATTGTACTTAACGGGAGAGCTGGAATGCTAAGTTTATGTACCATCCATGATGAAATATTTCACCTCAAGAAAATTACCCTCTACTGACTGGCCTGACCAATAAAACACTAATGGATGATCATAGAACATTTACAAATGGCGCTTATGACTCCAAGGAATCTGCTTACCTCAATCCGATTTATGTAACACTTGCATTGTCTTTAGGCATATGCAGACCCTCCCATAAATATAGATTCCACTAATTATCATTTCGATCCCCCTCCTGTAAGACTCACCGAGATCCCCAAGTGCGTCATAAAATTCCTCTTCCTCTTTGTCGTCTTGGGTTCGACGAGATCGGTAACGTTATGTATTTAGCTGCCGTATTTTGTCGAATTTTTTGGTCATATTTAGCTACTATGTGGTCCTGAACCTGTGTAAATCTGTAAAATGTCATTATTAACGTCCCTGGTACTGTATTTTTTGGTCATTTTTTTTTTTCGTTGGCGAAGTCGTTATTTTAGACTTTAGACCTTGACTTTGGTCGGTTTTTGTCACATTACAAACCCGCATATTTCACACCCCTAGGCTGAGATCTAGCCGTAGTCGTGGCACTTCCGCCACGTTCATATCGATAGTCTTATTCCCACTACTATCCTTAATTGTGTTAGGTATTTTTATATAGATTTTTACTGTGTATATATATGTGACTTACAATGTTTGTGAGAATTGTAATTTTGGGAAATGGTGGACCGACACCACGCCTTTGGTCTCTCGATAAGATGGGGTGCGTCCAGTTTTTTTACATTTTATAATTTATGCACGTCATTACTTCACACAATGGTGCGGGCACAATGGTGTATCCTAATCGGTTATCTTTACGCTTCATTACCGCTATGTGTCAATGAGTCGCGTCCTTTGATAAGAGTTTTGTGGAGTGATTGAAACTGCTTTAGTGTTAATAAAGATCTCTATAACTTAGCTTATTATTTATTAGTAATCCCTACCTTGGATGCGGCGCTCACCTAGTCGGTTAACCAGTCGTGCGTGGGCGTTTTCTTCACATAACCAGTCTAGGGCCCGGGCCCTAGATACTGTGTTTCCGGAATGCCGCCAATCGTGTGAAGCCTGTGCTGTCGAGTTACCGTCATGGAACCCTCACCCACGCTGTTACGCACACCGATCCTGCTCCCGAGCCGAACAAGTGCACCCTTTGTATCTGGCTTTCCGAGGGGCAAAACAAAAATTTGACGCCTGGAGTTCGGACCGAGCGTATCCTTGGGTCTTCGTCCTCGCGGTGGCATGCAGCCGCGGACCTTATCTGACCGCTAGCGAACGGGTTTTCTTCGCTGCTGTAGGCGGAGGCTCACCCTCCGTTACTGGGTCTTCGGACCTAACAACATTTTTCTACCTACTCCCGTGCTCCGGGCATGGCGACGGGCTAGTTGTGAAACGGGGGGTCGCTGTCTCGGTGCAACGCAATCGATTACGGCACCACAGGACGGCGTCACGGTCACCTCCAACCCTCGCGTGGGGTATTGGTGTCGCGTGTGGGTCCGCCGCCCGTGACGCTATCCCAGGGACAGCGTCTATTGGCGCCGGCTCCGTTGTTAGCACTCGCGTGCTTCAACAAAATCCTGTATCAGCTGCTGTCCGTGTCACCTGGTACCCTCGGGCGGCACTCGTTGCTCTCTGTTCTACGCTGGTCCGACTCTTGGCTCCTGCCCCCCCTGCGGGGGCTTCACTCTGCAGGCGCATCGTTCCATAGGCGAATTACCCTGTTGACGACGGGCCTGGCATAATCCTAAAAATTTTTTCAATTAGGATAGCCAAACAAGGGCCCATTCATCGGGGGATTTGCAGGTCGCTGCCCGGAACATGCCTATTCACAGGCTTTCAAGGCTCATTCTATTGGGCATACAAAGCCTTCCGAGTGGGCAATCGTTTCGGGACGGACCATCGCAGGTTGAGGCAGCGCCATGTTCCGTAGCCCATGGCAGCTCCCTCCTCCCGTCTCCCAGCCTCTGCATGCCGTTCCATCCAACCCCCGTTGGTTTGGCCTGGCAACAGGGTGGGTGCTAGTTGCATGCCTGGGGGACACCCGGGCTCCGGCCAGCCGGCCGGGGTCCTGGCGCTGTACATCCGCCCGCGTTTGTGGATCCGCCCTCACCGGGTTTCTTTGGATGAACCCGGGGTATTCTTCTTACCCTCCGGCCAATCTTTTTGCCCCACAGGGTAACAGATAGCCGCTCTTTCTGTTTTCCCATACCCGGCTTACACCTCCCACCTGGGCCTGTTGGGGCCGTGGGCGGGGGTGTTATCCGGGGTCGCCGCTTGTTCCGCCATGTACCGTCGCAGCATGGAGCTCGGTTGAGCGGGTAGCGTGGTTCAGCCTGGTGCTGCACCTGCACTGTGGCTCATCCCCCTCTCTCCGATTCCTCGGACAGCTGAGCGGAGGTGGAGGTATATGATGCTGGGGCCCCCTCGTCATCTCCGCTGCCGCTTGCACACTAACTTCGGAGGCCTTCGTCGTCAGCCGACCTGGTTCCTTCGGCCGTCTGCTCCCGCCTTCCTCAGGGCTATGGCTTCTGGCCTAGGCCTCGCGGTCGACGAGGGTAAGCCGGAGCAGGCGGAGTCTCAATCTGGGGGGGGCCTTTGGCTCCAGCCGACTCGGACAGTTTTCCCCTTTGTTCTCTCTTGCCCAAGGTATCCATGAGGCGTGGGACGCATTGGACGCTCCGGAGAGACCGTGGGGCTTCGCGTTCGTCGCGGGCCTACAAGTCTACGCTTCGTGTGTGTAGCGCCGACTATGAGAAACTTTTAGGTCGCTCGTGGACAGCAACGTCGCTCCGAAGTTGTCGTCCCGCGGGGGCCTTCTTTCTGCGCCCATGCTTCTCACCACACCCTTCTTGTGGAGGAAGGAGTTTCAGCCTGCTGACGGCCCGTGCGCGGTCGCTCATTCCGCTACGGTGTTCTCCTCTCGTCACCAACCATCTTGGTGACTTGGTGGCAGGCTGTCCTCTGCCAAAAGAATCTTCTTCTCTGCCGGCGGTGGAGCTGGCGGCTACGCTAGCCCGCCCAAGCTGGAGGAGTCGATGGCTCTGGTCGATGCGGATCGGTGTCTTTTAACGGCGAAAACGCTTGTGCAAGTTAAGCGCATCCTCAACAGGGACCTTTCGGGGGACCTGAGAAGATGCCTTTTGGTCGGGCGACACTCTCGCGTTACACGTTCGGCACACGTTTTGCGAGTCAACTGGGGCAGCGTGTCCCAACGAGGAAAAGCTTTCAAGAGAAGCTCAAGCCCTATCCCACTGGGAAGCCGTCGCAGAAGAACTCAGCAGGAAGTCCAAGAAATCGTCCGCGGCAGCACCCCTGCTCCTTCTACTGCGGCGTCTACGTCGGTGCCGGCCGGCTAAGCCCCTCCTCCGGCGCGAAGCGTCCGGATCCCCAGTTCCAAGCCTTCTCTATGCCAGGCCAATAAGGCGAAGAACTGGGGTTTTGATGGGCGTTGATGGGGCGGCGACCGTGCTGCCTCCCCTTACCCGAAGGGGCGCATTTTCCACCATGGGCACTTATCTTCCGGGGGCGGGCGGCCTGCTGAAGTTCGCACGCGTCGGACTTGGAACGGGATCCAGCCGGGCGAATGGGTGCTGCAACTCTGGTGGATATACGGGTTACGTATCGATTCACTGCAGCACCTCCCCCGGGTCATTTTCCTATGAGGCCACCACTTCCCGCGTTGGGGGGGAAAGAGGGGAATCCCTTGAAGGCGGCAGGCTCTCTTGACGGAAGTCGGGAGTCTGCTCCGCAAGAGGCGATCGTCGGATCAGCCCCCCGTTCGGGAGGGTTCTGTCCCCTTCTTCCTACCATCCCGAAAAGACGGGGCGATTGGCGCCGATTCTCAATCTCCAGCCGCTCAATGTCATCATCAAGCCTTGCGTTTTCGGATGGAGACATTGGCCTCGGCGTTACGTTGCCCAATCAAAAGGACCTGGGCGACGTCACTGGACATCAAGGACGCCTATCTCCACGTCCCAATTCATCGAAACGATCAGCCATGGCTCCGTTTCTCGTGAATGGAGAGGCGTACCCGGTTTCGATGCCTCCCCTTACGGCCTTTCCACAACCAAAACCAACCCTCCACCGCCCCACGGGTTTTCCCCCGGGTTTGCAAGCGTAGCAGCGTACCTCCGCGCCGGGGATTCTCTGTGTGTCTTACCACCTTGGACGACTGGCTGGTGTACAGCCCGTCTCAGGGGTCGATGCACTGCGCAGCAACATAAACTCAGTTACGTAGTGCGAACATTGACGCGCCTGGGCTTTCTGGTCCAATCACCAGACGTTCCAATTTCGTTCCCGACACAGACCCCATTTTTTTCTGGGTGCCAGCTAGACCTGGTCCACTGGTTAGCTGTCCCGTCGCCCGAGTAGAACGGAGGCTTTGTGCGAACATTTATCGGGTGCGATGGTGCTCACTTATCCCCGCATAATCGCCCGACCATCCGCTTTCGCCTCTGGCTCTGTGTTGGGGCTGATGTCCAGTCTGGTAGACCTGTCCCAGACTGTTCCCGCCTTCACATGAGGGCCCTTCGTTGCACCTTCTGGCGGCATCTTACCTACCCAGTCCCTGCACCCCATTACCGTTATCCATGACTGCCATCTCACGGAGGGAGCTGGTGGTGGATGCTTCGCACAGGGCGATGCACAACCTCTGTTGGATGAAGTTCCCCGCTCCTCCTCCACGACACGTCATATCGACGGACAGCATCGGAGTGGGGATGGGGGGGCTGTCACTAGAGGAGGATCCGCGTGTTCGGGAACACAATGGTCAGCAACCTAACAGCGAGTCCTTCCCACATCACCTGCTCGAACTTTCTAGCAGGGCGTTCGAGTCCAGGCGGTTGGCTGCAAGGTTTTATTCAGTCCGACAACACGACTGTAGTGGCCTTGTGAACAGGCAGGGGGGCATCAGGTCCCCCACGCTCTGTTTGCACGCTCATTTCAACTCTTGATTGGTGCAGCAGCCGCGTGATACCTCCCTCGTTCGACGTACACATCCCAAGTTTAACAACATCCTGGCGGACTTCTATCTCGGGGGGCCGACCTGTGCCTGCCCCCAAGAATGGTCCCCATAGCCCCACGGGTCGTCCAGAGATCTTCGACAGGTTTCTCTTCTACTACCCGTCGATAGATCTCTCCGCGTCGCAACGGAATCACCAGCTCCCGGGGTTTTGCTCTCGGTACCCCCAGACTGGAGCATTCGCCGTGGACTCTCTATCTATCAGTTGGGCGGGAATGACAGCGTATGCATTTCCCCCCTTTCCTCTTATACATCGGCGTTCTTCGCAAGATATCCGAGGAGGAATGCAACGTCCTCATGGTCGCCCCGTTTTGGCCTCGACCCCTGTGGGTTCCGGCCCATGGTAGACCGGCTCGCGGCCTCCAAGGCCTGCTACCGACAGGTCCCAGGACCGCTCGCGGGACCCGTCGTTCGGAACCAATTCGAATCTGAAGATATAGCACCTTAGGTTGACTGCTTGGCCCCCTTGTCCGGAGTCGTCCCCAGGAGGAGGGCCTTTCGTCGAAAGCTGCTAACCTGGCCGCTCGTGTTACTCTCAGAACTTACTCTGGCCGTCTGGGGCGTCTAACTACGTGGTGCCGACAGAGAGGGATCCGAATCCACTTTTGCCAACTGTAGGCCCAGGTTGCAGACTTCTTGTCGGATGCGATTGTGCTGGCAGCTGGAGGACGCCAGCCGTCCGGAACTACAAATCTGCTATTCAGCCGATCCAACAGAGGGTTTGATGATTGAACCAGACTTAACGACTACTCTGGCCCGCCATCCAGCTTCTACTTCGAACGGGATGTTTAAATACCAGACCCCCGAGAGAATGTTTGTACCCTCATGGAACCTCACCAAGGTGTTGGACTATCTAAACGAGGAGCCCCTTTCGAGCCCATGGATGACCTACGTTGCTAACCTGAGTGAAGAACCGTGTTTCCTCATCTGTCATGCTTCGGGAACGCCGCCTTCGGAGCTGCATGCGCTTGCCGTAGGCGATGCTATCCATTTCTCTCCAACGCCGGTGCTAACGCTTTACCTTTCGTTCGTCGGGTTTTCTCGCAAAGAACGAGTGTAGCGCCTTTTCCGCGTCCCCCGTCTTTCTCCCGAAGATCATTACGGTGTGCTCTATTCGGGAGGAGATTCTGGTGTCCTGTTCGGCGCCTTAAAATGGTAGTTTAATAGACGCGCCCCACAGGTGACCAACAATCCGCTCTTCATCACAGACGGTTGCCGCCCCTCACTGGGCCGCGACGAGCAGCTAGCTAGTTGGGTTTAAGATTATCACAGACGCCGTCAGCTGTTCCAAATTCCGCGAGTGTTCGCGCTCTTTCCACCAGATGCTTATCGCGAGCTTTTCGCCTTTCAGCGCGGCGTCTCCCTTGCCTAAATCTGGCAGCGGTTTCAGGCGGCTCCTCAACTACTTTCATTTCACTACAAACGTACCTTCGGCCACACACGTCAACCCGAAGAGCTAGATTTGCCCAAGCTGTCCTACACAGATCGTACTCTCAGGACTTACTGGTAAGTCAAGATCTCGTGCCCAGGGTGTCTCAATGATTGGCGCTTTTGTTTAGGTCTTGATTCGAAATGCTTGCAATTCGAATTCATTTCGATTCACGCAAGCCTGATGTGATCGTTTTGCATCCTGCACGCCTCTAGTACCTGTGGCTAATCTGGCGATGTTTTCGCAAATTCTACATGAAACTCGGATTTTGAAGGTAACATATCCTTATGAGTCATTAAGAACCTTGGTGTCTCATGCCTCGTAAGGCAGCTTCTTACCTTCTCCAGTTGATATCCCGCCCCGTCCCGGCCCACTGCAGGATGTTTGATCTTGTCGAGGGTAGACGAAAGAGAAAGAGGAATTGTGGGTATAGTTACGTCACTTGGGGAGGTGCCTTCATACAGGGTGATCGAAATGATATATTTATGTGGGAATATCATTTTCATGGGAGTTTCTGCATCTGCCTCAGACAATGCAATTTGTTACATCACCATCGGAGAAGGTAAGCAAACATTCCTTACGAGTCATTTGAACACCACTGTTCTTACATTTCCCGGCTATTATTTAATATTGGAAGGCCAGTCCAGCAGACGCTTTTGAATTATTATTGGAGATCTCCGATTATTTATTTACAAAATTCCTTCGTTGCGGAACACATGACATTTTCAAGCTTAAACCATTCAAAGTATAGTTTTCCTAGGACAGTACCTGCAACCGTGTAAAAAGTTCAATTTGTTAAAAACTGGGGGGGGGGGGGCGCGCATGAAAAAAATATGCCGTATTTATGCGTTAATAAAAATTTGCTTCACTGTTCTCAGTTTTTTATAGAAAAATTCCATTCTCAAAATTGGTTCCGTCAATCACGATTTGCTCCTTTGTCCCGTTTCAATCACGATTTGCTCCTTGTCCCGTCAGTCAAGAAACAATGCAACATCGTACCTTTTGGCATGAAGGGTTTAAAAAGGCACTATCAGTGATGTGTTTAATCAGAAAATCAAAAAAAGTAATCCCAAATCAATGTTGCATGTCTGTAAGGCAGAGCACTCTAATAAGGACAAAATCGGATATAGCAGTCCTTACTGTCCATACGGACGCTTACTACCACACATGTAAATGATGGAGAGTCATTTCTTTGAACACTGCCCATTTCTTCTTGAACCGGGGACACTCGGTACAGTGACATACAAATAGCCTCTGTTCATTCCTGAGGCCCGGGTTCACATATAAAACATCAAAATACAGTTATTTAAAATAATGAAAAGGACTACTAGGAAAGTGAGAACCTTGAATAAAATTCAAAAAATCAATCAATGAGCAGAGGCAAAACAAACAAAAAAACAATAACAATAAATATTTACAAGTCAAAATATTTAGAAACCAACTAGCATGGCTGAATGTGCCATTTAGTTTCATTTGATAATTTATAATTCAATTGCACTTAGATACAATTTTTTACACACAAACAAAGGATATCACAGATCATTATAATTCAATAACACTAAATTTGATACAAATTTATATACAGAAAACAACTTAGGGTAAAAGGAAAGTATACTTGAAGAATTCGTTTTTTTAAAAAAAGAAACTAATGAGAATTATACAGACTTAATCCCTCACTTTTAAAGGGGACATAATGGCTGAAAAAAATGGACATAATTGAAAAGGTCCCTACTGACATCACTTTCCACGAGTTGAAAAACATTGATGTTTACATTCTGTAAAAAAAAACAGGAAACGAGGTCGGGGGGGGGGGGGGGGGGGTGGATTCTGTGGTGGGTGGGGTGGCAGTTTGTGGACATTTCTGGGAACAGGATGTGACATTACTGCCAGCATTACCAAACTGAAAAAAGCATTGTTGTCATCAGCTCACACACCATTGGCTATTGTATATGCTAATACACTTCTAGTGCACAAGTTGTATTGCTGATTATCCATTGTGTCAGTGCATATATCCTAGAATCGTCTCCAGTAAGGTTATCTGAAGCAGAGAGCACAAATTATATAACATGACTGCACGCAAAACAAAAGATTCTAGATAAAACTTGCACGCGAAACAAAAGAATCTTGTTAATTGGCACTCTTCTGGTGACTTACGACCAAAACTTTTCTAGACACACGGGAATGATAAATACAAAGTCTGAAACAACAATGGATAATAAAGATACAACAAAAGTTTTACCAACCATGTCCATCAGAAATCGTTAAGGGTGGTTGACAAAAGTTATCCTAATGTGAAATGGGTGCTTGGTGACTTCAATTTCCTCCAGTTTCGCCGGACCTTATATAATATTTTTTTTTCAATCAAATGAAAAACTATGGAGTTGATAGTGAGTTTGATCAAATTTTGAAAACCAAAAATTTTTTCAAATTATTGGAAATTGAAATACTGTACCTTCACTTGAAAAACATATTAAAAAAAAAGAAATTTAACCAAAAATTAGTATATCAACCTGTGAAAATAGGGGTATTCTATATGAAAACGTAGATTTTCAAAAACTTTGTTTATTAGTCGATAATTTTTTTCGGAAAAGTTTATCATTCATTCATGATTAAATGATTGACTGTTGAAAACCATGTTTCTCAAAATATTCAATAAACTAGTTTTCAAGTAAAAACCTCCGGAGTCAGTTTATTGAATTGAAAAAAACTGATTTTATCACTTATCAAATATCTAAAAATTTATTTAAAAAAAAAAAAAAAAAAAAAATGGGGTTAGGCATTCTCACGTGAAATCAATATTTTGTGAGTTTATAATCAACGTTCGAACACTGACATTTTGGTGACTTAGAAATATAAAATAACCAAAACAAAAATCTAAAACGAACAAAGAAATTTTATCAGAAACGTGACCTTTAACAAATTTAATTTTGAAAACCTTAAAAGTAATCATTTTATGCTTAGCAAATATAAAATTTTAAAAATCTCGCAATAACTCAAAAATGTAATTAAACCTTGTAATTCTCAGTTCAAAATGAGATTGTGATAAACTAGATTATAAACTAAAGAACAGAGGAGTGTTTAGTATGAAAAACTTTTCAGTCAATACTTATAGCTTTACTCGATAAAACTAAGGTGTCAATCAAAAAAACAAGTTTTCACTAAAACTAAATTTCAGTTGAGAACAAAGCTTTCAGTAAAATAATATGATATTCCAGGAAAAAATAATTATTAATTATGACGAAAAAAAATAGTGTAACGAAAGTATGAGGAATTGGCTGCCATATAATGGCCTAATTATATACCTTGCTGCAGTAGAGCCTGCACTCCTGAACCGTGGCATACAAACCTCCTACATGCAAGAACACGTTATTTATGTTTTGTTGGACATTGTTTACTTTTATTGACAGGAGTGGTGATACTTGAAACCAAAGGACTAATTAAAGTATGGACATAGCTTGTGTAACATGATCCGGCCTTTTAATTGAGAGGGAGTCACTCATGCACGCCATAATTGCTTTGTCCAAACCATCCAATACTGGGCGTGATTGGCAGGCTGTGTTATATGTGAATTATTATCATATTACAATAAACGGGATGGGTTTTTAATCTTCTGCCACCACATCCTACAACATGCAGGTTTATTCCAGTGAGGGCGGCCGAATTCATTTGGTGGTGGACAATACAAAATGATTTAAACTAACCATTGTATAGGCCATGTAGACATGTGGGTACAATACAAGGTCTTCATGGGCTAGAGTGTGAACAACAATCCCATGTCATATAGACCCACACTAGTACTAGGCCTAAAGAGATCGGACCACATACCTTTTTACTTTGGGAGAATCCAAAAACTTAAAAATAATATCCAATAGTTGGTGTTTAAATGGAAGCTATAACTGGCAATATTTGTGCTGGGGCAGTGCCCTCTTGTGTTATATGCGCTCCGTAAGAATACTGCTTGTAACCTCAAAAAGGAAAACACAATGGCGTTAAAATGTGGATGTATACGGATGGAAGGACATCAACAAAACCAATTACCCCTACAAACTGTGAATTGATCGATACGGGTGATTGAGTAAGAATGGCCAATGATGAGGTGTTTTAATTCCGTGAAAGTTATTTATTTTTGGGTGTATTTTCTTAATTTTCCACATATTTCATATTAGTATTTTATTGAAATGGAACACGTAAATGTATGACGGATATTGACTGTGAGCTGCGTGCAGTAGGTAGATCATGCGTGTAAGCACGAGTTGTCCATTTGGGTCTTCGAGGCTTCGCCTCTCGACCAAAGGGACAAAACTCGTACTCAATAAGCAATATTTATAACAATGCATCAGCTACATCAATTATCCACATCCCAGCTAATCCACTTCACTGCCAGATCAATCTGTACTACAAGCCTAAAGTACAAATGCCTGCAATCCCGGTCTGAATGCTTTTGAATTGTGTCGCAAAACATGTTAGAAACATGTAAAGGGGATGTGAACACGTGCTTTCTGTTCCAGAAATTGCCACAAACTGCCACCTCTCCCTGGAATTCTTCCTGTTTTTACGAAGTAACATCCAATTGTTTTCAACCATGGAAGTGATTTTCAGTAAGGGTCCTTTTCATTATGTCAATTTTTTTTTCAGGCCTTATGTCCCGATAGCTATTCCTGCAAATATCAAATATTTGACTCTTCGGCACTTAATCATGACGGTGTCCTTAACATAGGTTTTCGCACAAATCGAACAGAGAAATCCATGATCGTCTTCATGTTGATATTACATTTTAATTCACTTGACAATTTTAAAAAAAGTTATAATGTATGTGACCTCTACCAAGGGGGTGAACGCATTCAAAACCAGTCGTCGTGCTGGGCGCTGACATTTTGAGATTTGCACGGCATAATGATCAGTTTGGGTGCTTGTTACACACTATAATGTCATTAGATACAAAAACAATACGCCAAAAATTCAGTTGTTGGATGTTGGGTGCTTATTGGGTGGTTAAATTGTTTCCTACCCACGGCCCACACAACGCAATGAAAGGACCATCAGCGTCTGATTTAATATAAACCGCCCTCATTGAATACATCTTTCACCTAAGCGCGCAATCTCGCATTATGAGAAAAAGAGTATCTGAGCACAATGATCCAGGTACATTATGATTACACCTGGCCACCTCTAACACATACATTAATTTGTATCACTACGATTAGTGTATATGGCAAAGCGGCACCACAGTATGTTGGAGAAGCGGAGGCAGCCATTGCTTTCTTATTGTTGGTACTCTAGGTTTCTTGTGGTCGGCAAAACCTGCGAGCACGGTGAATTCTAAAGATTACGTAACGTTTTGCATCTCTATATATATAGAACCTCTTTGCCTCTACCCCTGTAAAATTCATCTTTTGGCATTTACTATCAAATGGGACTGAGAAATTTTCAAGTACTGTACTGACCCGAGTATAGTCCCACCCTCTTTTTTAAGCTGAAATACCTTGAAAATTTGGGGGTGGGATAATGCCCGAATATTGCCAGAGTCGAAAATGTCTTGGCTTAATCGCCACATACACTATACACCATTTCATGAACTTCCCAATTTGAAGACTCAGAATGTGAAAAATGCGGTTTTTTCGATTGTACGTAGTTTACACCCTCATTCTGAAGTAGATTTCAACTTTTGTCATATAACTAACCATGACTATAATGTAACTTTAGTGATTTTTTAGAAAAAAACAAAACAAAAATAGTCACGAAAACGGAAACCAATTGCAGTGTAATTGGCGGCAGCCATATTTGTTTGTTGCCATCATTTGTTCCCCCTCTGACCTTAATGACCTTGTTCAAAATATTTTCATTTTAGAAAACAAATCCACAAAAAAAAATATTTTATTAATGATTTTATGAAACTGAATAATTTTTATTGACATATTATTTTTTTAATACGAAATGTGGAAAAAGATGACAAATATTGTAGAGATCACTCTGAGTGAAGGAGAAAGCCTTGAGAGTGTTGGACCAGAACCAGTTTCCTTCCTCTGCTGAATTCCGACACTATTGCGTGTTCCCTCTTAAATGTATGTTTTTTGTCACACAACCTTTAATGGTTCCAGACATCGTTAGAAATATTCTTGAGATGGAATATAAGATTAATAATGGAATTTATGGAAATGCATATCATTTGAATTCAAGGTTAAAACGTTTGTTTGTTTTAAGAAAATAGGTTTTTCAGAATTTTTGCAGTCAGTGTAGGCCATTTTTTGGCTGGATAAGAAACGGATCTTTAGAATTTTTCTGAAATTTCCTAAAACTAGGGTTGGGATTTTATATATATTCGAGCATGGGACTCTACTCGGGTCAGTACGGTAATAAGGTCTTAGTAGTTACCTTTTACTTTAGATTCATTCTGCACACATTTAGGTAACAATGTCTGTTTTTAAAAATCTCATTTGAGAAGTAAATTTCCACTGGCAATCAAAAATGGTAAAATCTTGTCATGGGTTGCTGCATGTAGTGCCTGTTCTTCAAAGTTGACCACCTTTTTGCAAAAGGTTTTTTCAATTATGGTCCAGATTTTAATGTCAAAATCTCAAAGTACCCAAATAACAACTCAGCATTGCTCTAAACTACACTGGCAAAAATATTCTAAAAATGGTCCCTCAGACACATTTTGCCAGCCGCGGTTTTTTGGAATTTTCAGCTTTTTATCCTTGAATGTTTACCGACTTACTTGCTTTGTAACCAATGAATAATTTTTACAACAAATGGCTTTTGATTTCAATTGAGACATATAGCCCTTTTACACGAATTTAAATCATTAATGTGTTTTTTTTTTAATTGAAATATGCCATGTTCTCTTTGATATTAAAGCAATAACAAAGCACAGTTTTGAAAGTGCTACCCCTATTTTCCGGATATTTTGAGATTTTTGCACAGTTATATTGGTAATTGACTAGTAAACCATACCTTGAATGGGAAAGCTCAAAACCTCTCTGTGTGTTGCAAAGAAGGGATTTTGTAATTAGAATAATTAATATCGGAGATCTATGAATAATAATTCAACGGCTGTGCTTGAACATACAGTTTCCAATATGAAAAGCTGGGAATTGCATCATGTATGTGGTTTGCGTTCATCCTATTAGTAAGTTCCTCTTTCATGCAATCAAAGTTATTGATAATTTCATGAGGTGACCTATTTCATCAATGAACGGGCAAGATTGTGTTTTTCCAACTCTCAATTCAATTTCTTTCAATTCATCTTTTATTCATCATAAACATACGAACGTGAACAGAAATGTAAAATACAGTAATAATATATAATAATACAGAAATTAGCAATGAAGACTGTACTAAGTAATAAACTGGTGAGGTATCTGATATTATTGCAGGACCAGTAATGGACAACCGATAGGGCTTCTGGTTATGCTGGCCCTGTAATACACAGTAATATACTCACTTTACAATAATTATACAATAGAGTTGATATAAGAAATTACATAGGTAAATAAACAAAAAAAAGAGACAAACACCAAAACAACAATATCTAAGCTAAACAACATCACTTAACAGGGAAAAACAAGATACGCGAATTGGAAGAAGGAGAGACTTAACAACATGTCCTGCTGAGGTAATTTAATAATATTTCAAATGAGGAAGCAGAGATAAGGAGAGGAAAAGGTCAGGAGGAGAGATAGAATAGGAGAAGAAAAGGGTGATGTGAGAGAATAAGGACTTGGGGAGAAATAAACGAATTGTACTGGTTGATTAACTGTTTTTTCAGTTTAGCTTTAAAAGTATTTTTGTTTGTAATTGTTGCGATAGATTCTGGGAGATCATGCCAAAGTTTGCCGCCGTGGATACTGAAATAAAGTGCTTTTCAGAGGAAGATTTTGGTAGGGGAAGATGAATTTTGTTCGGCTGTCTGGTGTGTATAAATCTGTGGGTTTGTCTGTTTGGGGTAAAGTAATTGCCTGAAGTTCAGAGGTAAATGATTGTTGTGTTAGTCAATATGATATCGCTGTTTTGAAGTTGGGGGTGAGGTGATCAGTTTAAGTGTTTGCATGAGTGAAATAATGGCAAAGGTGAGTTCTGGGGGTGAGTTTGTGATAGTGCGAATGCCATTTCTTCGTGTGATATTTAGTTTGGTGATCGTGAATGATTTGGAGGCCCATATGATGTTACAGTAGGCTAAGGGTAGGGGAAGACCTAGTAGTGCTGGAAGGTGGTGTTTAACTCTGTAATTGTACCAATTGCTTGAGACGCTTTGGTGGTGACAGAGTTGATGTTTCATTCCATGTTTTTTGTCGTCGCGTGTGATGCCAAAGAAATTTTGGTTGATGTACCTGGGAGCGTCTCTGGTTATCTATGTTAATGTTTGGTTGTGATTCGTGTTGTGGTGTAGAGAAAAGCCTTAGTTGTTTTTAAAACATTGAGAGAATGTTTGTTAGCCCGAAACCAGTCGGTGATTTTTGCGAGTTCGTGATTCATGTTGTTAAAAAGTGCCTTAATGTTAGTTTGAAAGAAAAATTTTGTGTCATCTGCAAATAAGATAGTTTTAGTGTGTTCGAGATGTTAGG